>JAQZBX010106680.1:0-10724 GCA_029593785.1 Cabassous unicinctus
AAAAATGGGCAAGTGACCTGAAATGACACTTCTCCAAGGAAGAAATACAAATGGCTAAAAAGCACATGAAAAATGCTCAACTTCCCTAACTTTTAGGGAAATGCAAATCAAAACTACAATGAGATACCAACTTACACACATTAGAATAGAAGCTATTAGAAACACAGCTATTAAAAGCACAGACTATAAGTGTTGGGAGAATGTGGAGGAATAGTATCCCTCATCCATTGCTGGTGGGATTGTGGGATGGTCCAGCCACTGTGGAGGACAATTTGGCAGTTCCTCAGAAAACTAATAGATCTTTCGTATGATCCAGCGATCCCACTGCTGGGTATATACCCAGAAGAATTGAGAGCAAAGACACAAACAGATATATGCACACCAATGTTCATAGTGGCATTTTTCACTTTTGTTCATAATTGCCAAAAGTTGGAATCAGCCCCGGTGCGCATCAGCAGATGCGTGGATAAACCACAAGGTGGTACATACATACAATGGAATATTACTCAGCTGTAAGAAGGAATATATTGCTAAGACACAGGATAACATGGATGAATCTTGAAGCCCTTATGTTGAGTGAAGCAAGCCAGGCATTGATGGATGAACAGGTCATGACCTCACTGATTTGAATTGAGGAAAGTGAGCAGTCTCTAAGAACCACTGTCTGAAAGATAGGTTAACAAGAGAGAGAAAGAGAAGAGAAGGTTGTGAGCCATCACCCATACAGACATAATCTATGGATAGGACATAGTGGTAGTGATATTACTGGGTTTGGTGGTGCAGGGCTGACAAATGGGTAGATTAGGAAGAAAGGGTTAGAATTCCCAGGATTCTGGGGGGAGAGATGGGAAAGGGACCAGGTGAACACGGGGTTTGTTGGTATGAGGTTGAAAGTGTAGGGGTGGGAATGCTCTTAAGGCAATATGACAAGGTAGTGTCAGTGCTTTAGGCTGTAGGTTGGGAGGGTATTCAGGACAGGGCACATCTGGAGTAGGCTTCTAGAAAGTGTGTGAGTGTTCATCCTGTCATAAGGTGCTGTGTCAGTGAGTGGAGACCAACAGTGTGAGTGGGAAGGTGATGGACCCCCATATTTGGGAGGACCGATTCACCCAGAAGCAGACAGGTGGCTCTCAGGAGCAAGGGTGGATCTTAATAGGGGAGGGCAGCCAGCGTGTCAAGACCTCTTGTTGCATGTATCTATGAATCTTGTCATGCAATGAGTCAAGACAGGGGAGTGTCATGTGCCCCACGGGGATGGGGAGGAAGGAACTGAAAAGATCAAACAGGGGGTATTTAGTGGTCAAGGGAAAAGTTTTTCATTACCTTACAGTGATGGATACAAGACATGGTAAATATCATAAAAAATTATTAAAGTGTACCGTCTAAATTGTAAACTATACTGGAAACCATTCACAATGTTTGGTAGCTATGTTTCACTATCTGTATAACAGTTATAACAATGCTACCATCCACATACAAAAAGGTTTTGGGTATATGAGGTTGGGTATATGAGAGTCTCTAGTATTCCGTGTGTGACTTTGCTGTGATCTAAAACTTCTTTGAAAATTAAATGAAAATTTTGGAGACACTGGGGAGTGAGAGGGGGAAGGTGCCATGGTGCAGACTGGACACCCAAAAGTGCAGTCTTAAAACGAAAAATGTTTTTAAAATTTTTTTTGTTTTTTTTCCCCATTTTTGAATATCCCAATCCTTTAATTTTAATTTTTAGTGTTTTTCTTTTTAAGTTTCCATGTATTTTTTTCTCTTATATTTAAACTTATCATTATCATTTCATTTTCTTATTAATTGTATTTGGCTATTATATGGGCTTCATCTTCCAGGAAGGTTTAGATCACAGAAGGCTTACAATGGGGGCAGGAGAGGATCATTGGTGGTGGGTATCTGGGATGGGGGTTTCATGGGAGGAAGTTCACCTGAATATATATGAAAGATATATAAAATTGTTCAAATGATCAAGGGGTTGGACATATTTACAGTCAGTGGATCATCATTCAATAAATGAGAGAATATTAAATTCCCAGCCTGGAGAGATCTTCCACATTCTCCAAGGGAACAACAACAGTCCCGCAAGTGCAGGGACAGTGTCTGGCAAAGGAGGAGGGTTCACTAATGGGTACTTGTTATTGATAACTAGCTTTACAAGTCTTTGCTCTTGTAATTGAAAGAGCTACTGTTATGGGGTGCCTAAGGGTGGCCTCCTGAAAGCCTCTTTGTTGCTCAAATGTGGCGTGTCTCTGAGCCAAACTCATTATATGAATGCATTACCTTCCCCCCAGCGTGGGACATGACACCCGGGGATCAGCATCCCTGGCAACAAGGAATTAATGCCAAGTGCCAACTGGCAATATGATTGGAAAAAGTCTGTGAATAAAAGGGGGAAAAGGTAAAGACAAATGAGTTCATATGGCTAAGAGACTTTGAAAAGTGGCAGGAGGTCATCCCAGAGGTAACACTTATGCACACATCAGCAGGATCTCATAGAACACCAAAGTGGATATCACTCCACACAGAGGGGCTCCTGAGGGCTCTGGAGACATCCAGGTCCTATATAAGGGGAGATAGCTCCAGAGATTGATGCCTTATCAATGGGCTCTACTTTGTAATCTGTGCTCCTGAGAGCCACAGAGTTGGACTCAAATAAGTCCTCCCTGCACACGGTCCATCAGTCCCTTCTATTCAAACCTATATGTGGTGCTGGAGTTTGTAGGTGTACTTCCAGAGACTGGAGACTTGCCTTCCCATGTGCCAGCTGTGCCTGAAATCTTGGTGGAGCTGTAACTCCTACTCTACATCTCAATGGACTCACCCAAGTCACCTGGCAAGGAGGTGATTATGCACAATGGCCATCCCAGGGAATGGAGAGAGTCTGAAGCTGCAGGCAGCATAATCCCATCCATCTTATCCATGGGATATACACCCCCTCATCCTTGGAAATAGAGTGGTTATCATCATCCCAGTCTCCTCAGGAATGGGGGAAGAGCTATTTTCTAGAGTGGACTTACTGGTATTCTGTTATAGACATATTGTGATTGAAGCAATGGAAGAAAATACAACATTGAGGTGGAGCCAGTGGCCACTGGATGCTTTTGGGGCAGGGAGAGGGAAAAGCAGTTGTAATACAGGGGCTTTTTCAGGATTTGGGAATTATCCTGAGTGACATTAAAATGACAGATATAGGCCATTTTACATCAGCATATAACATGCAGAACGGTGTAGGAGAGAGTGTGGTCTACAATGTGAACTGTGGCCCATGCTTAGTGGAAAAGCCCTAGGATGTTTATATCCATTGCAGGTGATGTGCCACACTAATGAAGGATGTTTATGTGGGAGGTTATGGGAGGTGTGGGACGTGGGGAACATGGGAATCCCTGTAATTTTTGTGTAACATTTATGTAATCTAAGCATCTTTTAAAGTATAAATTGTACCAGGGCCATGGAAAAAAAAAAGTATAAATTGTTTTTAAATCTATATAATGAAGATATTTCCCATTTAACATAACTGTCTCTTGCAAGTCTTGGGCTAATTGTTCACCAAAAATGGTTGGGGAATATTTGAACCTTTGGGGCAGCACAGCCCAAGTATATTGTTGCTTATGTCCTGCACTTGGTTCTTCCCATTCAAAGGCAAAAATTGTTGAGTGGAGATATCCAGAGGAATGCAAAACAAGGCATCTTTTAAATCTAATACCAAAAAGCATTCATTTTCTGCATTGAGAGTAGTAAGCAAGGTGTATGGATTTGGCACAACTGGGTGATATATTCCACTATTTTACTTATAGCCCTTACATATTGTAGGAACTGATACTCTCCAGTTGTTCCAGGGTTTAAAACAGGTAGAACTGGAGTGTTATATGGTGATCTGCAACTTCAGATCAGTCCCATGTCTAGTATCTGTTGAATTATCAGAGCTAACCCCATTTTTGCTTTAAAAGGAAGTGGATACCACTTGATGCAAATTGGCTGGGCATGAGGTCTTAACTGTACTTTTACTGGATTTGCACATGCAGTACAGCTGGGGAGTACTGTTGCCCAAACTGCTGCATTTACCTAAGATTCTGTTTTGAAGGGGGTAGTTGTTATTATTCTCTTCACACTCTCCTTCTGCTTCAGCTAAGAGTGCAGCCTGGGGGTGCCATGCTTGGTTTGTTGGGACTCTCACATTTAGATATCCTTTTTAAAAACTGATTTCTGCTTGAAATTTAGCTAAAAGATCCCTTCCTAAAAGGGGAATTGGACACTCAGGCATGTAGAGGAATTGTTGATGAACCTGGTCTTTCCCAATCTGGCAGCTTAAAGGGGCTAAAAACCATGATTGTGAAGCTTTTCCCAAAGCCCCAGAAATGGTGGTTTCCTTTTTAGTAAGAGAGCCTAGTTGTTCATAACTACCAAGTAAATAGCTCCTGTATCCATGAGAAACTTGATTGCTTCCCTCCCACTGTGCTATTATCTGGAGTTCTTGCTCTGAGTTGGGGATACTGGATGGGAGGTTCCAGGCCTGAGCTCTAGGCTCCATCATTCAGAGTCACTGTGGGTTTCCCTGGCTAACATCATTTGGGGTTTTCTTGCTTTTAGCTTGAGGCACTCCTTTTTCCAGTGGCCTTTACCTTTGCAATAGGTGCACTTTTGTGGTCCTAAGGTTGGGTGCTCAGAACCTTTCTGCCACCCTGGCTTTACATGTCAAAGAGTGCCCATGCACCTTGGCCTCCCCTGCGATATGGCCCATGCTAATAGCACCATTTGCTATTTCATCTGCTTCTGTTTTTCCTCCAAGGCTTGGTCCCAATTAATGTATACTTTAAAGGTGATTTCCACTAATTGACAGATAGGTATACCAAGCCTTCCATCTAACTTCTGCAATTTCTGATGAATATCAGGGGTATGTTGACTAATAAAGGTTAATTTTACCATACATACATTTTCAGAATTTTCTGGGTCTATGTCTGTATATCTGCAAAAGCATTAAAGACATGCTCAAGAAAGGCTGAGGGATTTTCCTGCAGTTCTTGTTGGGCTTCCAGGAATTTAGTGATTGATTTTTGCTTTGGAGCAAATTTCCACAGCTCAGCAAGAATGCAGACTTTATAATGGTCAAGGCAGTTCATATGGCCTTGGTTATTAGGATTCTAATGAGGGTCAGTTTCAGGGACCACCTCATTTGGTGGACCATAAATAAGGTTTTGAGGTACCATCTGCCACAATGCCTCTTCTTCTTGTCATGCTTTCTCAAGGACCATACACCTTTCCTCAGGGGCGAGGAGGATGTTTATAAGGGCTTGTATATCAGCTCAGGTTGGGTTGTGTGTAGCAAAACTGGAAAGAAACAGGGATGTTACTTTTTCAGGATATGCACAATAAGCCGGGGTGTTATTTTTCCAATTAAACAAATCAGAGGTGGTGAAAGGAGTGTGGACAAAAAGAAAGCCTTGTGGTCATCCTTGAACATCAATTCTATTTGGAACTTGCTGGAGTGGGAACTGACCTACAGTTTCCTTTGGGATGGGGGGGCTACCCTGGCTGAAAACAACTCCACTCTGAATATGGGAGGGAGATTGGAAGAAAGGCCCCTGTGGGAGGGAAAGGGGGCCTGATACCTCTAAGGGAAGTGTGGGTTTTGGTGATGGCCCTGACAGGGGAGGAGGCAGAGGCAGTCCAGAATAATGAGGTGGTGGGATACTTAAGTCTAGGAGTTCATCAATAGGTTTTAAGAGAGGGGATCCTAGGACCTTGTTTTTGTAATTGGCTGAAGGGGACCCACAGAACATTAGCACAACTCTTTCTAATTTCCTTATCTTTCCACAAATCAAAGAAGACTTGAACATATGGGGTTTCTGCCTATTTCTCTTGCCATTTACAAAACAAGTCCAATTGCAATATACTATCAAAATTCAAAAACCCATTTTCTGGCCAAATTTCTCTGTCATATAATCCATATCTAGGCTAAGCTTCATTACAAAAAATAATTTACTTTTCTGTAACCCATTTGACCCAAATTTAGATCAATTTTTCAGGATGCATCCTAGTGGTGAGCACTTGGGTACCAATGCCTTGTTCCCCATGGCAGCAGAAAGAGAGAGAGAGAATAAAGACAGCCAAAACAAAGGCACAAAAGGCAGTGGGCTTCCCCTTTAAGAGAGTGAGGGAGTGGGACTCAACCCCATGAAACTTCTCCCACAACCAAACCTTCACTACCTTAGTGAAGGTAAACCAAATGCTAACCTGCAGAGATCCAAAGCCAAACAGTGGGTTTCCTCTTTAAGGGAATGAGGGAGTGGGACTTAAACCCACCAAAACTTCTCCCACTGTACCAAACCTTCACTACTTTAGTGAAGGCAAACCAAATGCTAACTAATGGTCAGCTAAAAGAAAAAAGAAGTAATGAGTAATGGAACAAACCCACCCACCAGGGGAAGAAGATGAGCCAGTCCTCCATCCTAACCTCATGAGTCTTGGTTCTTTTGGTGGCTGGATAGGGACTCTGCCCCAGGTAACCCTGAAGTCCTCCAGAAAATCCTGAGTGGCTGCTGGTGTCAGGGATGCCCCAGTGTAGACAACCACCTCTGCAGTTCACCTTGGAAGCATTCTCTGTTTACCATTTTATTTTATTTATTTTAGTCCCAATCGAGACACCAATTTGTTAGACCTCAAGGCAGGGCCTTTAAGGATAACCAGAAACAGAATGAAGAAAACTTCAACATGACTGTTGGGCAAACTCACATTTATTATGTCTCCCGAGGTAAGGAGCCAAGGTCAGTTCAAAGTCACTCAGACCTGACTCCCTGTGCTGCAGTTTTACTCTTGCTTAAATACCTAAGTTACTACTTAGCATTTGCTTTGACTGTGCATTAGCTTTTATGTATATGGATGATCATACATAGCTAGTTATATAATTGTATGATTAGTATGTTCAGGAAATCATGCTTGCACATACATTGCATGAATAAAAAAGGGTTGAATAACTCCACCCCTGGGTGGGAAATTTACTATGTTAATTAAGCAAGTTAAAATGAGGACAGCAAGGGGCTTCTTCTGCACAGGTCTGTCTAACAGGTTGAAGCTGGTTTTCATACTTCATTGCTTCAACAGGATATTCTTGACCACCAAAAGCAGAATTTGGTTGAAAGAGAGGGTTGCATCTCACCTTCTAATTTACATACAATTCTTTCCTTGTATCCTAGCAACAGGGAGAGAAACAAGTTACTTTCCGGTATTTGTTTATCCTACATCCATCATTTAGAGTTGTAGAGGTTGCAACTCAAACTACTTACCTAATGGCTATCAGTTACCAGTGAACACACAAGGTGGAATAAATAACCTATGTCTTATTCTGACATTTCTCTTTGTATGAAAAATATTGTAAAGATTTAAGGTACTTGGAGTTATCAAATAATTAAATGTTTGGAAAAATTAGATAAATATTACAAACAATAAAATACAAAATATTTTAAAAGGAGTAATAAAAATGTTAAAAATGCAATGAGACCTTTTCTTTATATATACGACCTCTAGGAAAATGTATAACCTTGTTCAAATAAATTGTGCAATGAAATACAAAATTAAGGATGAGCATATTTACAAAATTGTAATGTCACTGTCTACAATCCCTTTAGAAATCTATTGTAGAAACTGAAGGAAAGATTAAAACAATCACGAACTCTAGGTTGGATAAAGAAGAAAGTTGAGACACCCTGTCCTGCTAAACCAGGAAAAATGATAATTTCTGCTTAACCGTATTCATCCATTTTCTTAATCCACAGTCATATGCTCAGCAACCATCTTGAGCCTCCACAAGTCCTATAAGTACCCTCTCCTGAAGCTTTACTCACACCTCCTGCACTCTGTGGGCTGGCTTTCACAAAAAGCCTTGCAGCACAGAGCTATGGCCCTGGGATTTGCAGTAGGGTTAGGCCTGATGCTGCCCCACCACCCCACACCCAGGAAGCTCATGCCATCCCCATCCTCACCCAGCACCATCCCAGATAGGTCTCACTGCCACAGTGGATTCTGACCTAGGTGGATGCAGAGATCCTGAAGGTCCACTCAAGGGAGATGGGAACATGTTCCACACTATTTCCAAGACTTCAGGAAAGCATAGGTTGAGGCACTTCCAGGTCAGATGACCTTTATCCCAGTGGACTATCACTTGGGTGGAGGAGCATTTCTTCATTCTCCCCTGCAAGGGAACCCAACCTCCACAAATCTCCCCTACCCCAGAGCAACTCCTTGCTCTGTTTCTCATTGGACTTCATCCACTCAACTCTAAGTTCCATGAGATCAAGCCACTCAGCCAGCTCTTCTCTCATCCATAAGATTGAATCCTGGCTCAGAGCAGATCTGCAGCCAGCCTGGGCCTTCTGATCTGGAGGGAAGGAAGCTCAGGGATGCAGCCAGATGAGGTAGAAATCACAGGCCTTGGACCTGGGCTCTCTGATCTAGTGGGTGACTGGTGGACAAAGAAGAGCCAGGAGCTCATGCTTGGGCTGGGACTGGATAGGAAGCACTGGCCTGGGGCTGGGAATCAGTGAGGTTGTTTCCCCAGGATGTGCCACTGCTGCCACCAGTAGTCTCTCATGGAACTTCCCCTTCAGAATCATACCAGCCTATGCAGGATAACCAATGGGCCCCTGGTATGTGTCTGTCTGTGTGCTTGTCTGTCTCTTTCCTGGACTGTTGTTTCTCCTTTATCTACATAGGGACACCTGGATTTGCTAAAAATGTCACACATGGTTGCTAGAGATCAGTGGCCATGAACATGCCTAAGGGGGCCTGAGGCCTGGGTGGTGGGTTTTGTCCCCTGGGGATTGGGGGACACTGGGAGTGTGTAGGATGGGGCCCAGTTGCAAAGGAAAAGGATTATCCCTTATCATCCATGTTGTGTCAGGGAATAGAGCAAAGGACTAGTGTGGCAACTGTTGGGCACAATTTGCATGCAAGTACCATGGGGATTTAGAGCCCCAGTGGCCAAGAAGAGGTCTAGCAGATGAGGGTTCTTTGCTTCTGTGGTCAGGGTCTATGTCACCCCTGCCAGGCCTGGGCTTGTGCTGGTTGGGGAGTTCAAATGAGTGGTTGGGATGGATCTGCCTTCCTGTGCCCCAATGGGCATGAGGCATTGTGGAGGTCATGGTGCCAGTGGAGGACTGTTGCAGAGGGACAGGAATCATTGGCTGGAGGGAACCATGACTCTGGGTGGGAACTGCCAAAAGAAGAGGGGGAGAGAGAGAGAAAGCATGTGTACATGAGAGAGAAATGCTGCTGAAAAAATCATACAAGAGCTAATATTCCTTAGTGGTCTCCCATCCAAGAACTAACCAGACTTCACCAAGCTTAGCTTTAGAGATCAGACATCAGAATATAGCCAATGCATTCAGGGTGGCATAGCCATAGATACTGGTTGTTGTGATCTGGTACCTCAGGAGCATTGCTGTGCAGTGCTGCTGAACCTTGACAAAATGCAGGTTCTATAGGCTCCTGGAGCCCAGTTCCAGTCCACTGGATCCTGCTCACAACCACCAGCTATCTGGGTGCCCTGGGCACCGTGGTATGCCTCACTCTTGGCTTATGCACACACATCAATCACCAGGGCTGTGGCCAGAATGCAGGCCAGGCATTGAGATGGCCCTGACAGTGCCCAGTCACCCATATGGCAGACAAGAGGCCAAGGGCTCCCTGGGTACCAGGCACTTTGTTAGGTGGTTTCCAAAGAGGTCTGCTTCTGCTTGGCTTCTGACATCCCACCAGGTCAGGTATCCTCAGGAGGGTGTGCCTTCAGGCCCTCTGCAGTGTCCCACCCTGTCCAGCCCAGCTCAGTCCCTAGAAAGCCCCACACCCCCATCCAAAAACCACACATACCCCCGTTCCCAGCCAACATACTCCCCACGGACACTCCTGCTGGGACTCAGCTTTCCCCAACCCTCCAACCAAAACTGCAAGTGCCCCCTGCTGGCCTGCCCAGTGGGCAGCTGCCCAGCCCTGTACACCCTTCCTAACACATCTTTGGGCAGCCTGCCTGGTCAGGGCGCAGCCACCTAGCAGACTTGACGGAGTGCACCAGTATAGCGTGAGGAGGATGTCCAAGGCCTTGTTTAAAGCCAACACTCAGGAACATCCCTCCTCTAGGGAGCTCCAGCCAAGCCATCCCCATACCTATCTCCCTATAGAGTGCACACATCCCATGCAGCATCCTCCCACCCATGTGGCCATGGCAGTCCTGCTACTGGCCTTTTTAGGATGAGTCAACTTTTCCAGGCCAGTCTCCATCCTAGGCCCTCAGAATCCAACTGGAACCACCCAAGGTGGAAAGCTGACATCTACCCGGAGGGCTGGGGATAGGGGAGCTCCTGGCACCAAGGTCCCATGCAGCCGACATGTGCACACTCAAGCAACACACACTCATTGTGCAATGGGGCATCTGTTCAACTAAGCTGTAGGAGCCAAATAGTGGCTCCATCCTGTCAGCTATCATGGGAAACCTCAGCAAAGGGCCACAATGGAGACTGGTGGAAGTACACTTGGAAGCAGTTCTTTTGAAGGCATCATCACCTGGGAGGAGATGCTCTTGGAGTTGGGAACTGGGATGGCCTTAGACAGGCAGATCTTGAGGGTCTGCAAGGAGAGCAGGGCTCCAGAGTGTCCCTGCGATTTCCTGATTGACAGCAGCTACAACAGCCATGTGCAGTGGGCAGAGTCTTTACTCCTACCTCCTATGA
>JAQZBX010106681.1:0-10726 GCA_029593785.1 Cabassous unicinctus
ACAGGTAATGAGGATAGAAAGGTGGCCTTGTGTGCCATGCCAAGGAGTTTTCCTGTAGGCAGCAGGGAATCATCAAAGGAAGGAGTGTGGGGAGAATTGGAGAAGTCCTTATGGAGGAGAAGGCATCTAAGTTGGGTCTTGGAAGATGAGTAGAAATTCAACAGGCAGGGATGTGGGATGGAGGAGAAGGCTTCGGAAGCCAGGGTAGAAAGGAAGTAGTGTGAGCAAAGGTGTACAGGGAGGAATGAGCCTGGCATGTCAGGTGCAGTGAGGAAACCAAAATCTGACAGGAGGGATAAAAATCACCCGGGGGGGGGGAGGGGGCGGCAGGGGTGGCTCACACGGTTGAGCACCTGCCTTCCACATGGGAGGTCCCAGGCTCCGTTCCCGGTGCCTCCCAAAAACAAAAAAAACAAACAACAAGCAAACAAACAAATGAAAAAGCCAATGCAGGGGAACCGATGTGGCTTGGTGCTTGAGCATCAGCGTCCCACATATGAGGTCCCGGGTTCAATCACTGAGCCTGGTACCTCAAAAAAAAAAAAAAAATCATCTGGGGCACTTTTAAAAAACATCAATGCCTGGGATCCACCCCCAGAGAATATTATTTATGTGGTCAAGGGGTGGGGCCCGGGCAACAGTATTTTTTTAAGAGCTCACCAGGGGATCCTAATATGCAGCTGGGCTTGAGAACCACTGCTATAGGGGTGCTATTGAGGATATGATTGTGAAGGTAGGCTAGAGCCAGATAACAGTGATTATAAATTAGCTATTTATAGATTGTTAATTATGTGCCAGGCACTTTTTGAGACACTTTACCTGTATTAATTGATTTAATCCTCACAATTCTATAAGGGTAAGTACTATTACCTTTGTGTTGCAGTAATTTGCCGAAAGTAAGTGGCAGGGAGTCTGGCTTCAAAGCACATCCTAGAGGGCCTTGTTTTCTAAGCAAAAGAGTTTGAGCTTTCTTCTATAACCACTTTTATTAGTTCAGTATGTAGCCATCCAGGATTTCTTTATGCATATGCAAGCAAGTATGAATACATATCCCCCCTTCCTTACACAAAAGGTAGCGTGCTATATACACCGTTCTGTTCCTTGCTTTTATTACCTAACAATATATCCTGGAGATCTTTACAAATCAGAGAACAGAGAGCATCCTCATTCTTTTTACAGCTCCTTAGCATTCCTTCATGTGCATGTAACATAATTTATTTAAGCTTGGATTGTTTCCAGTTTCTGGCTATCACAATGGTGTAATGAATAATCTTGTACATACATCACTTTGCATATTCCCAGAATGGAATTACTGGGTCAAAGGGAATATGTGCACATGTAATTTCGACAGATACTGCCAAATTGCGCTCCATAAAGTGTTGCATTATTTTGCATTCCTACCTGCAGTGTATGACAGTATGTAGGCGTGTTTTAAAGAATTACTTAAATTTTAAATAGATAATATGTGTCTGCTTCACAAACAGAGGTGAAAAATGTGTACAGTGGAAAGCTTCCTGCCATCCTTGTCGCCCATCTACCCTGTGTCCACCCTCCCCCTGCCATTAACCATTATTATCCACTTCTTACATAAACTTCCAGGGTTTTCATTTTCTCTCTCTCTCTCTCTCTGATATAGATTTTAAAAACTTATTAATAGAACTTTTCAAATACACACAAACGTAGAGAATAAATCTGAGAGGGTTGGAACAGTCTGGATCCAACAAACTGCCAAAATAGCCACACTGGAAAAGTTTCTGGGAATAGAATCTAATGTGAGCAGGACGGACAATAGAGATAAAGGAAAATGAAAGTCCAGATGAAAGTGTTGAGAACAGAACTGGGATATCTCAGAAAGTAAGCTGCCATATTTTTAAAATTTTCACAAAAACAGAAGAGGGAGCTATAGAGCCATGAAATTAGAAAAGCTATCCTGAACCATACTTCCCCTCTAAACATTCAAGAAAATTAGTTTCATATAAGAAAATGGCAGTCCTTCTTTGAAGTTATTGTCAGAAAAAAGAGGGAATAACATCCCTACAGAATGAGAGAGTACCAGAAAGATGCCTATAAACAAGTGAAAACTCTATCCAAATATTTTCAAATGATCTAAAAGAGATTTAGAAATGATTCAAGATATGAAAGAACAACATGAATCAGTATGAGAAAAATTCATAAATGAGGTAATGGAATTCAAGAAAGAATTAGAAATAAAACAAAAATCATTTCAGAAATGAAGACTAAACTAAAAGGAACTTAAGAGCGAATAACCACAACAGCTACTGGCTGAAGAGAAATAGGTGAAAAGGAGGAAATTTTTTTTATTTTTAAAATTGTTTTTTAGAATTTTTTAAAGTGAAGCATGTCATTCATACATGAACATACATAAACAATACGTATATAGTAAAAGTTGTAAACTTACAAAGTAAGCATGCATAACATCATACAGGGGTCCCATTATTTTGAAACATTTGTTACAAACTATGCAAGAGCATCATCGAAATATTACTCCTAACTATAGTCCATATCTTACATTTGGTGTATTTTTCACCCGAACCACAGTATTATTTTTTTTAATATATTTTTATTACAGAGGTGGTGAACTTACAAAACAATCATGCACATGTGTAGAATTCCCATACAAACACCCCTTCACCGACACACCACACCATGGTGGAATATTTGTTACAGATTATGAGATAATATCATCAGACCATTACCACCAACCATGGTCCATAGTATACGTTCGGCACACTTTTTCCATACCCCCTCCCATTATCAGCACAGTACATCTTGGCATTTATGCAAGAATATTACAGTATTGCTGTTAACCACAGTCCATAGGTCACACCAGTTGTATTTTTCCCATGTTTCTCCACATTCCCACCACCCTGCAATAATACATCCGCTCTAGCTCACAGAAGGACACTCTTGCATCGTACCACCAACCACAGTTCTCATCCACCTCTGGGTTCACTGTGTTATTCGGTCTCTAGCTTTCTTTCAATTGACATTTACATCCCTAGACTACCCTTTTCAGCCACAATCCCATTTATGAACCAGCTGCTACTCACTATAATGTGTTACCATCAGCTCCATCCATTTCCACACTTTTACAGTCAAGTTAATTAAAACTTCTTAGACAACGAGTGGAAACAACGAGCAGACAGACGAGGGAGCCATTGGGAGGGGGAGGGAACTTCTACATATATTAAGCATACACTAATCAATTAAAATAGATTTTTCTAAAGATTTTATTTTATTTTTTTATTTATTCCCCCCCTCCCTGCTGCCTGTGCTCACTGTCCGCCCCCCGGCGTCCACCTGCTGCATGCTTCCTCCGTGTCTGCTTGTCTCCCTTTGTTGCATCATCCTGCTGCACCAGCCCTCCACGGGCGCGGGCTGTCAGCTCTCCGCTGGCGCGGGCCAGCTCACCCCCACCAGGACGCCCCTGGAACCAAACCCAGGGCCTCCCACATGGCAGACGGGAGACCAATCGCTTGAGCCACACCCGCCTTCCTAAAATTGATTTTATTTAAAATTTTCCAAAATTTAGGAACAGTATACCCACCAGACACCCACCCCCTTTATTCCCTCTCCTTACCCCCTGGTAACCTCCAATCTACTTTCTATCTCTACAAATGTACTATTTTTAGGTATTTCATGTGAATGAAATCATATAGTGTTTGCCCTGATGTGCCTTGCTTATTTCATTCAGTGTAATGTTTTCAAGATTTATCCATGCTATGGCACGTATCAGGAATTCATTCCTTCTTATGGCTGAATAATATTCCATTGTGTGTATGTACCATATTTTCTTTATCCATTCATCTGTCAATGGACACCTGGGTTCTTTCCACCTTTTAGCTACCGTGAATAATGCTGCTATGAACGTTGGTGTACAGATATCTGTTTCAGTCCCACCTTTCAATTTCTTTGGGTACATGCTTAGGAGTGGAATTTCCAGGTCATACGGCAATTCTATGTTTGACTTTTTGAAGAACCACCATGCTGCTTTCCACAGAGGCTGCACCATTTTACATACCTACCTATAATATATGAAGTACCAATTTCTCTGAATCCTTTCCAACACGTTTCATGTTCTAAACTAACATCCATCCTTGAGGGTGTGCTGGTCTCTCCCTACTCCTCTGGGTTTTGTTGCTTTCAGTTTCTTGCTTCTGTGGCTTTTTCTCTCTTTGTCTGAATTTCATTCTCTTATAAAGGACTCCAGGAAGAGGTTTAAGACCCATCCAGATTGAGGTGGGTCACACCTTAACTGAATTAGCCCCATCAAAAAGTCCTACTTACAATGGGTCCACACCCACAGGGATGGATTAACTGTAAGAACATGTTTTTCTGGGGGTACATACAGCTTCAAATCACCACAGGGGCAGAAAGAATATTCAAAGAAATAATAGCTGGAAACTTTCCAAATTTAATGAAAGACTGAATATACACATCCAAGAATCTCAACAAACTCCAAACAGGATAAACTCAAAGAGCTCCACAGCCACACACATTATAATCAAACTGTTGAATGTTGTATTAGTCAGCCAAAGCGGTGCTGATGCAAATTACCAGAAATGGGCTGGTTTTTATAGAGGGTGTTTATTTGGGGTAGACGCTCACTGGGCCGTAAAAAGCATAAGTTTCTTGCCTCACCAAAGTCTGTTGCTACGCGTTGGAGCAACACAGCTGCTGACATTTGCCAGGGTTCAGGCTTCTTGGGTTCCTCTATTCCTGGGGCTGCATTTCTCTCCAGGCTTAGCTCCTCTGGTTCCTGCACAAGGTCAGCTGTAGACTATGAGGCTCTCTAGGCTTTGCTTTTCTCCACAAGGCCAGCTGTGAACTCTCAGGTGAATGGCTCGTCTCTATCCCGGGGCGTTCTCTTCTTCTTTACCAGAACTCCAACATCAAAACTGCTCCCTCTGTCCTTTGCCTTGCCTTTTATATTTGATTCCCCCACCCACCAAGGGGTGGGGCTCAACGCCCTACTGACGTGGCCCAGTCAACGCTCTAATCATAACTTAATCATGCCCAGATTAACAGACCAGTTTACAAGCGTAGTCCAATATCTATTTTTTTTGGAATTCATAATTACAGCAAACTGCCCAACGGCTACAAATGTCAAAGACAAAGAGAGAATCCTGAGAACTGCAAGGGAGAAGACACACAACATGTACATGGGAGCCTCCATAATAATCTTATTAGTGCCAATTGTTTTTTTTTTTTTTTTGATTTTCCTTTTTTTTATTTGTAAAATGATATATAATACATATGCATATATGTGCATTTGTTTACATAAATGTTATTTGTTATATATATATGTATACATTTTATAAAGGTGCCTAGATTACCCAAATATTACTCAGAAACTACAGGGATTCCAATTGTTTTTAATGCGGTAACATATATATAGCACGAAATTTGCCATTTTAACCATTTCCCCCTTCCCCCTCCCCCCATCCCTTGGTAACCTCTATTTTACTTCCTATATCTGTGAATTTGCTAATTCCAGCACCTCACATAAGTGTCTTCATACAATTTTTTGTCCTAAGGTGTCTAGCTTATTTCACTGAGCATAATTTTTCAAGGTTCTTTCATGTTGCAGCATGTCTCATAACTTCATTTTTTCTTATGACTGAATACTATTCCTTTGTTTTCATGTACCACATTTTGTTTATCCATTCATTTGTTGATGGACATTTGGGTTGTTTCCAGTTTTGGGCTATTGTGAATAATGCTGCTATAAACACTGGTATGCAAGTATTTGTTTGAGGCCCTGTTTTCACTCTCTTTGGCTGTATACCTAGAAGAGGGATTGTTGTATCAAATGGGAATTCCATATTTAACTTTCAGGAAACACCATCTTGCTTTCCACAGTGGTTGTACCATTTTACATTCCCACCAACAATGAACTGGAGTTCCAATTTTCCCACATATTCCCCAACATTTTCTATTTTACAGTTTTGTAAATAATAGCCATCCTTGTGGGTGTGAATTGGTATCTCATTGTGGATTTGATTTTCAGTTCCCTAATAGCTAATAATGTTGAGTATCTTTTCATGTGTTATTGGCCATCAGTATATCTTCTTTGAAGAAATGTCTTTACAAGTCCTTTGCCCATTTTTTAAAAATAAAATTTTATGGAAGTAGATCATTCATACATGAACATACATATGCAATAACTGTATAATATAACTTGTGAATTGACAAAACAAACATGCATATCATCAGACAAGGTTCCCATACATCTCCCTACCACCAACACCTCGCATTGTTGTGGAACATTTGTTACAAACTATGAAAGAGCATTATCAAAATACTGGGGAGCAGGTGTAGCTCAGTTGTGTGAGCGCCTGCTTCCCATGTATGAGGTCCTGGGTTCAATCCCTGGTACCTCCTAAAAAAAAAAAACTGCTACTAACTATAGTCCATATCTTACATTTGGTGTGTTTTCCCCCAACCCACCCGATTATTAATGCCCTGTATTAGTATTATATGTTTGTTATTGTTCATGAGAGAACATTCTCATATTTGCCTGTTAACCACAATCCATCTTCCACCACAGGATTCCCTGTGTTATACAGTCCCATGCTTTGTACAAGCTATTCAAAATGTATACTCAGTGGCTCTCATTTCCATCACAGAGTTGTGCTGTCAGCACCTCAGTTAACTTTAGAACGTTTCCATTACTCCGAAAGGAAAAATCCCTTACCCCCTTATACCGCCCCATGTTGCCCCTTAGAATTGAAATAATAACTTCCTGCCACTGCTGCAAAATATGAAAATATTGCTGTTAACTACCGCCTATAAGTTACAATAGTTGTAATCTTCCCGTGTATCACCATATTCTTAGCACTTTGTAAAAGAAGAGCATTCTTATATTTACATTATTAACAACAACCTTCATCCACCACTGAAATCACTGTTATACATTCCCTAGATTATTCTCTAGTTTCCTTTCAATTGACATTTACTCCCAAAGTCACCTTTCAGCCCCTTTCAGCCAAAGTCACATTTATAAATCAGCAGTGTTAGTTACACTCACAATAATGTGTTACTATCACTCTATTCATTTCTACATTTTATAATTGACCTTATTAATAATGCTACATACATTAAACATCAGCTACCTTTCTGAACCCACATTCTATTTCCAAGTTACATATACTCTAGAGTTTATCTCCATGAGTTTACTCGTCATATTTAGTTCATATTAGTGAAACCATACAATATTTGTCATTTTGTGTCTGGCTTATTTCACTCAACATAATGTCCTCTAGGTTCATCCCCGTTGTCATAGGCACTCTGATTTCATCTCTTCTTGCAGCTGAATAGTATTCCATTGTATGTATATCCCACAGTTTGTTTATCCATTCATCGGTTGGTGGACACTTGGGCTGGCTCCATATTTTAACAATTGTGAATAATCCTGCTATGAACATTGGTGTGCAAATGTCAGTTCGCGTTCTTGCTTTCAGTTCTTCTGAATATATTCCTAGTAACAGTATTGCTGGATCACACGGCAATTCTATATTCAGCTTCTTGAGGTACTGCCAAGCTGTCTTCCACAAAGGCTGTACCATTCTACATTGCCTCCAAAAGTGAAGGAGTGTTTCTCTTTCTCCACATCTTTTCCAGCACTTGTAGATTTCTGTGTGTGTGTGTGTGTGTTTTAATAATGTCCAGTCTATAAGGTGTGACATGGTATCTCATTGTAGTTTTGATTTGCATTTCCCTAATGGCTAATGAAATGTTGAGGGTCTTTTCATGTGTTATTGTCCATTAGTAAGTCTTCTTTGAAGAAATGTCTATTCAAGTCCTTTGCCCATTTTTAAATTAGATTGTTGGTCTTTTTTGTTGTTGTTACATTGTGAAATTTCATTATATATCCTGCGAGTTAATTCTTACTGGGTATAGACTCTCTCTCTGGGGTCATGGAAAAGTTTTGGTAATGGATGGTGCTGTTGGTATCACAATATTGTGAATGCAATTAACACCACAAAATTGTTTATTTGCAAGTAGTTAAAATGGGAAATTTTATGTTGCATATATGACACCACAGGAACAATTTAATAAGAGCCAGGACCATAAAACTCCTAGTAGAAAATGTAGGGAAGCATCTTCACGATCTCGTGGTAGGTGGTGGTAGTTTAGAATTTAAACCCAAAGCACAAGCAATGAAAGAAAAGATAAAAATAAATAAATAAATAAATAAGTCCTCCTCAAAATTAAGTGCTTTTATGCTTCAAAGGATTTTGTCAAGAAAGCGGGAAGGTGGCATACTCAATGGGAGAAAATATTTGGAAACCACATATCCGATAAGGGTTTAATATCCGGAATATACCAAGAAATCCTACAACTCAACTCAACAATAAAACGTTAAACAACCCAACTAAAAAAATGGACAGAGGACTTAACAGACATTTTTCCAAAGAGGAAAACAAATGGCTAAAACGCACAAGGAAAGCTGCTCAACATCGCTAGCTATCAGAGAAATGCAAATCAAAGTAACAATGAGCTATCATTTCACACCTACTAGAATGGCCACTATTAAACAAGTAAACAGAAAACTACAAGTGTTCTAGAGGATGTGGAGAACAATTATTCACTGCTGCTGGGAATGTAGAATGGTAAAGCCACTGTGGAAGACAGTTTGGAGGTTCTTCAGGAAGCCAAGTATAGAATTGCCATACCATACAGCTATCCTGCTCTAGGTATATACTCAGAAGAACTGAAAGCAGGGGCGCGAACAGACATTTGCACACCAATGTTCACAGCAGCATCATTCACAATTGCCAAAAATGGAAACAACCCAAGTGTCCATCAACCAATGAATGGATAAACAAAATGTGGTATACCCATAAGATGGAATATTATTCAGCTGTAAGAAGGAATGAAGTCCTGATGAATGCAACAAAATGGATGAACCTTGAGAGCAATATGTTGAGTGAAATAAGCCAGACAGAAAAGGACAAAGATTGTATGATCTCACTAATATGGACTAATAATAATGAGCAAACTCATGGAGGTACAATCTAGAATACAGGTAATCAGGAGATAGAATAAGTGTAGGGAATGGGGACCCGACGCTTAATTTGTGGATAACTTTTTTAAAAAGATTTATTTATTTATTTCTCCCCCCACCCTTGTATTTCCGCTCGCCGTCTGCTTTCTGTGTCTGTTTGTTGTGTGCTCTCTGTGTCTGCTCATCTTCTTTTTTTTAGGAAGCAGTGGAAACCGAACCCGGGACCTCCCATGTGAGAGGGAGGTGCCCAATCTCTTGAGCCACATCTGCTCCCCCGGTGCATAACTTTTAATAAGGTTGATTGTAAAGGTTTGGAAATGGGTAGAGGTGATGGTAGCACATTTTTGTGAGTGTAATTAACAGTGCTGAACTCTGTGTGTGATCGTGGTTGAAAAGGGGGAAGTTTAGGGTCATGTATGTCACTAGGATGAAAGCTAGAGCATAACCTAGGGACTCTAAAACATAGTGAACCCTGTTATGGATGATGAATGTGGTTCATAGTACAAATGTAAGAATGTTATTCCATGAACTAGAACAAATGTACGTCATTATTACAAAGTACTAATAATCGGGTGTTATATGGGGGAAAAAACACAGCTAATGCAAACTATGGACTATAACTAAGAGTAATATTTTATTATTGTTTCATCAGTTGTAACAAAGGTACCACACCAATTTTAAGTGTCAAAAATATGGGGATCTAACGGGAATGAGATTTTTCTTTTTGAGTGATGAAAATGTTCTAAAATTGATTGTGGTGATGAATGCACAATTCTGTGATTATACTGAGAGCCATAGATTGTACACTTTGGATGGATTGTACAGTGTATGAATAAAACTGAATTTTTAAAAAGATAACAATTTAAAAATAATTAAGAGCTTAAGCAATGCAGAACAAAACCAAAAAATCAATTGGCCATAGATCGGTGGGTTTATTTCTGAACTTTCAATTCAATTTCATTGGTTAGGAGGAAAGGTTTTAAGATCGAAGGGAAATGAAAAGGCTTCTGGTTTCAACTTGGCTCTGTAAAGAGCTGATAAAAAGAAACTCCCATCCTTAAAACAAGAAAAATCTGGATAGTCAGAGCATACATGACTTTGGAGTTCATCAGAGAACTGAGATCACAGGACAGATGGCCATCCTGAAGTGGAGAGGAACAAGTGCCTGCAGAGGGACACCGGACCAAAGCATTTGCTCACTTGGGGCAGAAGCCACCAGATGCCACCGAATGCTATATACATTGGCAGGAACAATAAAGTAGAAATTTTGAGGAATTGCTGGAGGCCAAGTGTAGGCTAGGGAGAGAGTGTGAAGAAGTGTGTATATCTGTGTATATGTGTGTGTGTGTGGGGGGTACAGTCATAAGGGAGTTCCCACCCTTTTGCAGGACTTCTCAAGGAATCTACCAGGCTTTCATAGGGAGAATGAGGATATCTAGAGAAAGCTCCCTCGCCACCCCCAGGGTGCTGGCTGGCATAGGGGAACAGCTGCCACAATGCCTAGAACACCTAGACCTTGTCCATTACAGAACAAAAGGCTTAATCTACAGGGAGAAATGTAAGGCTTCTAGGCTGTTTGAGGGACTAGGTCCCAAGTGTGAGCTCTCTTAGTTCTTTGGGAATCTGTGTCCTAAGCTGTGAGGTCTCTAAGCTGCTTGGGGTTCTGCTTCCTAGTGTGTAATGGCTTTGACTACT
>JAQZBX010106682.1:0-10725 GCA_029593785.1 Cabassous unicinctus
TATATATTTGTTTGGATCCTGATTTTGTTTTGTTAATTTGAAATATTTGCCAACTTTTAAAAATCAGGGTATTTCACATTTTATAAAAATCTACATTATTGGTTTCTTTGAAAATAGTCAGATCTAGCAATACTAGGTCTTAGTTCCTGCTTGGCAACAGATAGCTAGGGCTGGTTAGTGGTTGCCCTCTTGGAGAGCACATGGGGTCCCAAGTTGCCAGAGCCCCATTGGAAGGCCTCCTGAATTTGCCTCCCTTGTCTGGCTCAATTAGACATTGAATCCACAACCACTATAAATAGAACATACCTTTAAAACAAATATTTCAAACATAAAGAAGAATAAGAAATAATAATATACTCAACCACCTCTTAGCTTGCTTAAATAACATTTTCCTGTATTTGCCTCTTTTTTTAAAAGAAGTAAAATGTTACATTTAAGTCCAAGTTCCCTGTTTACCCTTCCCAAATAATATTCTTCTTTCTCCATCTATAGGGATAATAAAAATTCTGACTGATTTTTATCATTCCTTTGCATGCTTTTATACTTCTGCCATGTAGTTATTTAGCTATTTTTTTAAAATGTACTCTTGCAAAGTTTAAAATTTTATGGAAATTTACATTTTTTATATTTATCCAGTTTGAATTATATAGCTCTAGTTAATTCATTTAAATCGATATATAATATACTATTTTGTGAATATACCTCTTTATCCATTTTCCTATTGCTAAAAATTTAGGCCATTTGCAATTTTTCACTGTGTCAAAAATGTTCCTTTGAACATTCTTGTGCACACTTTCTTGTACATATGTACAGGAATTTCTGTAGGATATATCTACCAAGGGATTGCTGGGCCTTGGGATATATTTATCCTCACATTTCTCAGATATTGCCATATTTCTGTCCAACATTATTTTCATTATATTCACCCTTCCTTCAGCTGTGTACGAGTTCTTGTTATTCCTCTTCCATACCAGTACTTGTTACTGTCACTCTTTCATTTTTTGCCAATTTTAAGGGAGTAAATGGCATTTCACTATCATTTAAATTTGTATCTTCCTGATTACTAGTGAGATTGAAAATCTTTTCATAAATTTATTGGCCTTTTAAGTTAGCTTCTCTAAGATTTGCTTGGTGGTTTTCTTTGTTCATATCTTTATTGTTGCTTTTGATTTTTTGTATTGATTTGGAGGGATTGTCCGTCTATCCTGGATACTAAATCCTTTGTTGATTATATGCATTGAAAATATCTTATCCCAGGCTTTGGCTCTTCTTTCACTCTGGCACCTTTAATTGTACAGCAAATTTCCATTTTAATAATTATCAATATTTTCTATTGATTTGTGCTTTTTGAAGCCTAAGAATAAGAAATTCTTACCTAATCCTGAGTCATATACTCTTACGTTATTTCTTCTAAATGTTTTGCTTTTCACATGTATGTCTTTTATCTACTTGAAATTTATCTTTGTACATGGTATGAGGCAAGAACCTAAAAAATAAAACATTGGGGGAACATACAGAAGAAAGTGTCACTGTACATAAAAGATAGCATCTCATCACCTTACAGTGATGACAGACACAATGAAAAAAATTATTTTTATTTTTGTATTTTATTTTTTAATTGTTTTTATTTATTTTGGCTTTGTTTTGAGGAGGTTTTAGATTGCAGAAGGGTCCCAACTGTGGCAGGGGAGGATCATTGGTTATGTGGGGTTGTTTTGGGAGGGGTGCACTTGGGACATGCCTCTATGAAATATGAATATGTTCAAGTGGTCATGGGGTATTGTCTCAGTGGGTGGAGACCACACAATAATTGAAAAAAGATTCAATTCCTATCCTGGGAAGTCCTGCTACACTCTCTAACAGAGTGACAAGAATCCCTAGAGTACATGGGCAGTGCCTAGTGAAGAAGGACCGACCAATACGCCAGGCCTTTGATATTGATGAACCTTGTTCTTGTAAAATTGAAACTTTGCCTAGTATTATATATTGCCTAAGGGTTACATCCTGAAAGCCTCCTTGTTGCTCAAATGTGGCTCTCTCTAAGCCAAACTCAGGATATAAATGTACTACCTTCCCCACCGGCTTGTGACATGACTCCCGGGGATGAGCCTCCCTGGCACTATGGGATTATTACCAAGCACCAACCAGTGATGCACTTGGAAAAAGGCCTTGACCAAAAGTGGAAAATATTAAGTACAAATGAGTTTTATGGCAAAGTGATTTCAAAGTGAGTCGGGAGGTCATTCCAGAGGTTATGCTTATGTGTGTCTCAGGGGGATCTCATTGACTGCCACAGTAAACAATGCCTCAAGAAGGGGGACTACTGAGGGCTCTAGAGACATCTAGACACTACAGGCAGGGCAGACAGCCTCAGGAATTCAGCACCCTGTCAGTGGGCCTTACCTTGGAATATATGCTCCCCAATGTAACAGAGTTAGACTTATTTATAATTTCCCTAAACATAGCTCTTCTGCCCCTTTTATTTGAACCTATAATTAGCACTACACTCATGAAATATATGCCCCAGAGACTTAAATTTTCAGTCTGTTCATATGCTGGTTGAGCCCTGAATCTCAGCAGAGTTCCAGCCAACACCTAGTTTTCAGTTCATTGGACTTACCTAGGACAGCTAACAAAAGGATGATGGTGGACAATGTCCATCCCAAAAAACAAAGAGTATCTTCAACTTCAAGCAAGATAGTTCCATCCGTTTGCCCCATGGAATCTAAGCCCTATCTCAAACAGAAACAGAGTAGGCATCACCATCCCCAAATCGTCAAGATTGAGGAATAAACAAACATAAGGAGGGAATGAAACTATGGACTAAAGTAGACTTATTATTATTCTAGCTATGGAAGAACTTCTAACATTGATATAAAGGCAGTGATGACCAGATGTTCTAAGGAAAGGGAGAGGGAAGAAAGGTGTAACATGGGGCATTTTTGGGACTTTAGAATTGTTCTGCATGACATTGCAATGACAGATATAGGCCATTAAATACTTTGTCAAAACCTATAAAATTGTACAGTGAAAAGTGTAAATTATAATGTAAACTATAGACCATGGCTAGTAGCAATGCTTCAATATGTGTTCATCAATTGAAACAAATGTCCCACACTAATGAAAGATGTTGTTAATGGGGTAAAGTGTGGGAAGGGGAGGGAATGGGGTATATGGGAACACTTTATATTTTCAATGTAACATTTATGTAATCTAAAGTGTCTTTAAAAATAAAATAAGATAAAAAATATCAAAACAAAACAAAACAACAACAAAAGGAATGTGAGCAAATGCCTTCCCATTGGATAGTCAAACTTCCCAGGTAAATTGTTTCCAGATCTAGTCTAACCTAGTATCTTGGGGATAACACAGCTTCTTGGCAGTAGAACTATGCCCCTTATAGTGGTTCTACACTTGTTCCATTGGTCTAGGCCCTTTCCTGGCTATGGAAAATTGTAGAGGATGGGTCCCTGCTATACAAATCTCAGGACTCCTTGTTCCATGTCTTGATGTCCTCTCTCCTCCCAGAGTTCTTCCCCAAGAACATCTTCCAACCGCTATAAGCTTTCTCCCACAAATATTCCAGAGTATTTCTCTCCTAGAAAATAATGATCATCCAAAAGGTAGAAAGTTTGGGCTGCCAACCCTTTGCAACCTAAAACTTGTATACCCTACCTTCAGGCACCAGAAAGCCCAGTCCTTAGGAACATGGTGATATTCACCCCCTACCTGGAGACTCTTCATATTCTGCTCCCAATAATACTTCTTACTATAGGGCAAGTGTAGGCATAAATTATGCTGGGACCTCTGCTATGCTAGCTAGCATTGATCGGGAAGAAACCAGGATCAAACTGGGGGCTGGGACTGGGAAAGCACACTCAATGGCGAGGTCTGAATGGCACAGTTCAAAACACATGATTAAGTCCACTGTGGTCCAGGAAGCCACTTTGTTCTATGTTACAACTCTAGAAATGGGGAGGGGGACTCCAGACAACCACCAATATTTAAAGTCAGGCAAATGTTTGTTATATCTAGTTATATAGAAACTATTAAATAAGTTTGTTGAGAGAATAAGTAAACAGTTGATGGAGCCATCATCCACCACCCATATCCAGCCAGTTCAGCAAGTCAGCATCAATTCCTTCATCTGCCATACACCTCTAACTCAGTTGGTCAATAAACTCAGCCTTATCATTTCAGTTTTCAAGAAGTCCAGAGGCAGGTAGTTTCAAGATTATAAATTCAAGAGCTCAAAGGAATCATCAAGGACCTAGGATTTTTCCTTGTTGCCCCTCTTCCACTCTCAGTATCTTGACTCTCATCCTCAGGATCTAGGCTCTAAGCATTACATTCTCACAAACCACATTGAACAGCATAAATGAGATGAATCTTTGCCTCTGTCTCCTTTTTAAAATGAGAAAAATTTTCCCAGAAGGCTCCTAGCAAACATCCCATTACATCTTATTGACCAGGGCTTCATGCATAAAAAGACCAGTGACAAGAGAAATGGAATCACCATAAATGGTTTACAATAATCAACATTCAATCTGTGGGGCTGGAGAGGGGTCCACTAGTTATTAGGCTTCGGAATATCTGGACAAAACCAGAATTCTGTTGATTAGGAATAAAGATGAGAATAGCTGTTGAACAGACAACCCTAGCAGACACTGTGAATTCCCCAACCATATCCCCTAGGCCTCCTTTAAATGACACCTGCAAATAGTTTCCTCATACACCCATGGCTCCCTGCTTCACTCTGCTTGAGAGTGTTCTCTCCCCATGGGAGCTTGCTCTATATACCAAGAGTAATCCTAAATCAAGGAAGAATGGGAATTGGTGGGTAAACACATCAGTGCCCTCCCGCATTAATGGAACATTCCTGAGGCATATTCCACATAATCTCCCAGTGGGTCACCTGAAGGATGGCATCCCATTGCCCACAGTGGTAATCCACTCATTCATATACCTTTCACTGACTTTCCTCCCTTCTCTGTCTTATTCCCTCAATCCTTCATAGTAATTCCTGGGATTGCACCCAAATCTTTGACTTGGGTCTGCTTCAAAGAGAACTCAACTAAAACAGCAACTAAAATTGTCCGCCACTTCTATCTCAGGTGTATTTTCTTCTCTAATGTCTTCCTAGATCCCCAATCAAAAGTTACTTATTCCTTTATGTGTTCCATAAAGAAACAATTTAAGTATGTTTCTTTCCTACCACATAGTATGCTCTTTAAAGTCAAGGTCTATATCCTGTTCATTGCTACATTCCCATTGCTGAGCATAGTACCTGGCATGTAGTTGGCACCTACTAAATGTTGACTACATTAACAAAGCCCACTTGTGGTTTCTTATCAGAGGACTCCTTTAAAAAAATAATACAATCCCTTGAGTATTCCAGTCCTCCTCATCCTTTCTCCCTTTTGTTATTGTTACTCTTGCTTCAACTGTTGCCTCAGAGGTTAAATATCTGAATTTCTCCAGGCAAGCAAGGTATTCATATAGGATAAATATGCTTTCTATAAGTGAATGTCCCTCAAGACATTTATTTTCTTTACCCATGTTTCAGCATTCCCAATCTCTGAGACAGATCTTTTAACCTAAACATTGCCTCACAGCTGGCAGATTGTCTCCAGACCCACTGAACTCTGGCTCACTGTGAAAGCCAATAATTCACTGGCTTGAAATATGGGAAGCGGGGCAGAGGGCTGCCCTTCTGCCACGGCAAGGAAATTTTATTTAAGGAACTCTAATTCTTAGTGACATATATAGTATATTCCCATTTCCCCCCCTTAACTTTATAGCCTCATCAGTAAAACTGAAACTTGCTGTGAAATGAAAGTCAAATGGACAGTGTAGTGGTTGCTGTGCAATTTTTTAAAAATCTCCACTCTAAAATTCAAGTCCTGGGTGAAAAAAATAAACATAAAAAATAGGTACTATTGTCAATAAAATAGATGCCAATTCCTGATGTAGAGTGCAGTTAAAGGAGAGAAAAAAAAAGCAATCTTGGGACATGGGCAAAATTTTGGAAGGAGAGGAAGAATGAGATTTTCAGATGAATATGAAGTTAGAACATATCTACTGACATCATGGGATTAGGTATCAGTGTATTAACAGCTGTCCTGGTGAGGTTGGCTTCTCATGCTGATATACAGTAAGCATTTAGTTGGATGCAGTAAACAAAAGTGATGGGAGTGGGAGAAAGGTTGGGGGCTTTATCAAGGGTCAGGCAAATAGACGGAATAATCTGCGAGATGAATGTGACTCAGATGTTACATTTTGCAAATACTGGACATAAGTGCAATAAGAAACATGTTGCCATCAAGATTTCAGTCCAGTTAGAGACAGATTTATTGTGGAGCTAAATAAAGTTTATGCTTTAGGTTCCTCTCACTCACACAAGTCCCTTCCAAGGACCAACACCTAATCTGTATTTATTATTATTTTTCCCTTCAGGAGGTCTCCCAAGATTATATGAGCATCAAGTTCCAAAACACTTAGACCTGCCTCTGTGGGTTACATTTCATTTTTAAGGGCCTCCCAAAAGATGTCGAACAACACTGTAACAAAATACATATTTAAAAGAGAATGCAAAGTACTGCAATTCTGAAAATAAAAAGTTAGGTCATTCAATAAGTGTTTACTATGAGGCTAATTTTTATAATCCCTGATCAAGATAAGATATTACAGGATAAAGATATTAGAGATTAGAGATAAGGAATAAAGATTTTACAGTATAATTGAAAAGTCAAGAGATAGACATATAATAATAACTGTTGCATTAAAATTGAAAACTGAGATGTATTCACTTAACAAATGAATTGTGAACTTTGTGCGAAGCACTGCTCTAGGCAATGTTAATAAAATAGTCATGTTCAGCTTTCTTGTTGCCTACAGTCCAGTGGAAGAGAAATCAAAACAAGTAAATGAACAAATGATAATAAAATGTGTGAAAAATTCTATAAAGGAAACTGATTGCTAAGATTAAAAAGGAATCTCATGTATATTGATTGGGCAGTTAGTGAAGGTCTGTTAGAGAAGTGATGGTCCTGAAAGAAGAGAAAGAGCCAGCCAAGAAAAGAGATGAATGGAAATATATGCTGGGCAGACATGAAAAGTAGAAAACAACCTTACAGGTGGGAAACAACTTGGTCTGTTTGGGCAACAGAAAGAAATCCAATATGGGTATAGGACAGTAAGGGATCAGAGTTGTGAGGTGAGGCAAAAGTTCTCTGTTATATTCTGCTTGTAGACAGAGGCTTTTGGGCATCATGGAAAATACTGTAGCAACCTGTGTGGAATAATTAAATATAAGGATTTTACTAGAGAGAAAGAAACAATATTTCATGTCTAAGAAATGGGAAACTTGGGAAGTGGATGTGGCTCAAGCGATTGAGCTCCCACCTACCATATGGGAGGCCCTGGGTTCAATTCCCGGGGCCTCCTGGTGAGGGCAAGCTGGCTGGCGCCCGCAGAGAGCTAGTGTAGCAAGATGACGCAACAAAGGGAGACAAGCAGACACAGAAAAACGCACAGCGAATGGACACAGAGAGACAGTGAGCATAAGCAGCAATAGGGGGAATAATTAAATAAAATGTCTTTAAAAAAAAAAAAAGGGAAACTGGCTTCTCCATCTTGTGACCATGACCAAAAAGACAGGAAATAAAAAGATTAATTTTGAATTTTGAATAAGTACATATTAAACTTTAAATTGTGGTCACAGTGGCTAGAAATCAGATTAAAGGTCAATTTGTAATAAAAATAGTTATTTTATTCTAGTTTGTAACTTAAAAAGGTAAACACCAGTGGTTACTTTACACATAGGATCCACTCAACAATTTTAACAAGAAAAAGGGAAAGAATCTGCCAGTATAAAATTCAAATGTAATCAGGAACAGTAAAAACAATATGGTCTTTAATTCAGCATTGAAGAGGACAAGACTCCACATCCAAAAAACCTCACAAACTAACCTTGACAAAGGTGCCCTGTGGGAGATGTAGGATGACCTGGAGGTGTTGGAATTGGATGTACACATCTATTGCTATATGTTACAGCTGGGTGATTTAAGGGACCCCCAGAGCTAAAGAATATCATAAGAAACCAGAAACTCCCTTGATAGCCATGTATACATGTATAAAATAACAAAGACTCTGAATGTAAGTGTTTGTACTTTATCAGAGTCTAAAATTCTATCCAATCCATTCAATCCCAGAGAAATGTGCAGCTTTAGGAGAAATCAGTCCCTTCCTTGAAACAAAATATTAATGTTACCACTGATGCATCCACTTTTCCTAAGCATTCTTCATTTCAGATGTTCTTAATAGAACTTTGACACTACATCTAATCAATCCATTTTTAAAGGCGAGCAATGGGCTTGACAATTCTTCTGGAAAATTACATGTGTTAACACAAAACTTGGACATTTGCCACAGAGTTATTTTGTATTAAGTGAAAACTGCTGCTTAAGAAAACCAAAAAATTTGCCTGAAGAAAATTTGGAACTTTTTATCCAGCTTAATTTGATATTGAAATTTAAAAAACTAGACAGGATATATTGCTTTTTCCAAATTGATATTTATGTACCAAATGAAACCACTTTTGCTGTTTGTGTCCTTGTATTTACTGATACAGTTTTTCCCACATTAAATCTAATTTTAAAGCAATAAACTTTCTGAAAAAGTAATAAAATTTACCTTGAGGGAAAAACTGTCAGCTAAAGTTTGGGTGGACTGGGGCTAATTGGACAACCAGACACAATATCTTTCTAGAAAGACTGTGGTTATATTGTGAATAGTTTATATCTTCTCCTGAGCAATAAAATATTATTATACTATATTAGTATCAAGAGTGATTGCAATTTTTTTTTTAACTTCACCCTGACAGTTGATATCTTTAATGTCAGAAATCATCATTTTAAAGTTTTGGGAATTTAAATAAAAGACATTGCATGTATAATGTAGTCCTATCTCTTCAATAATTACATTCTTTAATATACACTGAATTGCACTGTATATATTGAAGAATTTGACCACTAATACCATTAATTTAATCCAATCTATATTTTAGGGTTATTTTTTTACACGATGAAGACAAACACAAATTAAAATCTCATACTGGCAAAGTCACATTTAATGACACATTTAATAATGATAATGAGCATGAAAGCTCAAAAGTCACAGACATCAACATACCATGTTTCATGAGCACTAAAGTTTTGGCTGGCCAGAGATAGTCATAGTTGTGCTTTGACTCTGATAGCCACTCCTCCTCTGTCTAAGCTCTTAAGTTTGGACAGCTCAGGGATAAGTCCTGGATCCTCTTTTTTTCTCTGTCTAGACTCAATCCGTAGGTAATCTCACCGACCTACATGGTTCTAAATAAAATCTCCAGCACAGACCTCTTGTTTAAACTCCAGCTGTGTTTTGACATCTCTACTTGAATGTCACACATCCATTTTAGAATTCATTCTGTATAGAGTTATGTTTTAAAAATGTGAAAAAGATCACTCCTCTTTTCTGGTTAAACCTGTTCAATGGCTTCCACTTCTCTTAGAATAAAATTCAAATTCCTTACCATGGTCTACAATGCACTTCATGATAATTTCTTTCTAACTCTCCACATCCTCTCTCCATTACTCATAGCAATTCCGACCTTCTTTTGGTTCCTCGGAGGAACTAAAATCTTTGCTCTCTTCACCTTTGCACTCGTCCCTGGGCTACTCTGCGTTTCCTACAGCTATTCCCCTGGGTTTGCTCATCCTTAACCCTTGGTCTAGATGCAAAGATCATCTCCTCAGAAGCTTTCCCTGACCAATCTTTCTAAAGTCTCTGTAGCCATTTGGCAGTTTGATGTAATTATGAATTCCAAAAATCGATATTAGATTATGCTTGTAAACTGATCTGTTAATCTGGGCATGATTAGGTTATGATTAGGGTGTTGACTGGGCCGTCAGTAGGGTGTTCAGCCCCACCCCTTGGTGGGTGGGGGAATCGAATATAAAAGGCAAGGCAAAGGACAGAGGGAGCAGTTTTTGAGTTGCAGTTTTGATGTTGGAGAGAAGGCCCCATTAGAAGAGAAGCGAGCTGTTTTCCTGAAAGTCTACAGCTGACCTTGTGGAGGAAACAGAGGAGCTAAACCCAGAGAGAAACGCAGCCCTGGGAAGAGAGGAACCCAAGAAGCCTACACTGTGGCAAACGTCGGCAGCTGTCTTGCTCCAACACATGGCAATGGACTTTGGTGAGGGAAGAAACTTATGCTTTATGGCCTGGTAACTGTGGACTTCTACCCCAGATAAATACCCTTTGTAAAGACCAACCCATTTCTGGTATTTCACATTAGCACCCTTTGGCTGACTAATACAGTCTCCTTCCTCATTTCTTCTCTTTCTCATCACCCAGATTTTTCTCTCTCTAGTACTTATGACAATCTGTAATTATCTTGTAAATTTTTCTATATTTTAAATTCTATAAATGTGTTTTTCCCCATCCTTCTTAGTTGTGTCCTACTTTCTCTTCTTAGGGAGGATTAGAGTTCCTATACTATGAATACAAGAAAAAGAAGCAGGGTTTCGCCCAATTCTGTGATAGAAGTTATGAGACACAAAGCTTTTGAAAGGAAAAGGGTTTTTTGAGGAGGAAAATACTTTTGATGAAGTTCTACAAAAGCTTCAGTTTATCCACACAAGACAGTTTTTAAAGAAAACAGATTTAAACACGATGGAATAT
>JAQZBX010106683.1:0-10726 GCA_029593785.1 Cabassous unicinctus
CTTCCATATGAGAACATGGAGGAATATCAAGTGTATACTGCAGCCCTCTCCAATCAATAGATTGATCAGTTACCAATTCACCCATCTCCAGGAACAATTCTCAGAGCCCTGGAGTTGAATCAGGTCTTGTGGAGGAGAGCCACCACCAACCCCACAAATCAAGTGATTGTCAAGTGCCTGGGATGACCTTAGGTATGTGGCCGTTATTTTGTCCTCTCAACACCCCCATTGGTTTCTCAGCCCTTTAGGGTGAATGAACATGAGATTACAAGCAAGTTTTCCACATTCCCTTATCCTGCAAGTGAGATAAGGAGGGTTTGTGCAGGTTGTGTGGCCACTTAAATAGGTGGTTTCATCAAGCCTTTGTAGGACTGGATACCTTGGGGGCTTTGACAAGCCTGAGGAAATGTACAGGGAGGGACATGAATGTTTTGTGAGAGAGAGAGCAGAGATGACTGGCAACAGCACTGGTTTCAGAGAGCAGCAGGGAGGCTGGAGACCTGCTGCCCAGAGGCTCTGACATGGGCCTGCTCCATTCCAGGACACAAGCTCAGTCAGACTCAGAGAGGCAGGGTGTGAAGCAATCCAGCAGCCCATAAACACAAGCCCTAAAAAACCTGCTAGGCTTTGTTAGCTCTTAAGTGGTAGCTAGAATCAAACCTTTCTCAAATGTAATGAAATTTAAGTTTAATTCTTAATCCAGCATTTTTTATTTGGGTGAGAAGTACAAAATAGAAGTGAGATCAAGAATGTGCTTCAGCCACACCTCTCAAGGACACTGGTGTGTTTGTAGTAAGCCAAGAGAACATGTTTTTTATGGCATCCAACCTATGATTACCCTTTAAAGCAGGAATCCACAGTGAGTATATAACATGAATGAAGTACAACTAAGCCTATAAGTGCACAGGGAGAGGCCCTACTTCTCAACCACCATCCAGCACTTGCTAAAAAAAAAGAAAAAAAAATTTGCCCCTGGTCCAGGTCAGAGCCTGGAAGAGATTGTGTCCCACCAGACCCACTCCATCATAATTCAATACCAAAACCCAAATGACAATCTCTTATATTCAGTAAATATGAGATGCTAACCAAAGAAAACCAAAGATTTGGTGCCTGGCAGTGGAGGAGGCATGAAAAAAACTAGTCTGTGGGAAGCAAAATTTTAAAAAAAAATCAAGGAATGTTTATTTCAAGCAGAGAACACACCAAACCCATGGTCATGATATCTCTTACTATCATATTATTAAATATGAGAAGATGAAATCAGAACCTCATAAATATTTCCTTTACATTCTGATTTCACATAACCCTGCATAGTCTCCAAGACACCAGGTATAACTACTGATCCTGAAACCCTCTCCATTAGAATTGTTACCTACCTGGATTGTCATCATCTTTGCTACTTGTGGCTATAACTCCAATCCACAATCCAATCTTTAAGAACAGAAACATCCACAAGAAAGTTATTGGAGATGGGGCCTCAACCCCTGCTTTCTCCATTTGAGGCCATGCTGGCTACCATAGGAAAACCCAGCTCCTTACCCTGTGTGCTAAGACATTTCCTGTGGTCTCTGGAGTCCAAGGCCTTCAACAAGACATTGCAATCAGTTTGCAAATGTGGAAGAGGTGGTGAAGGAATCTGCTCTCAATTTCTCCCTCATTTACCTGGAAAATTACAGCATTAACTTCCAATCTCTCACCTTGAAATTATGACTGTTTGGATATGCACACTGTCTAAGATGAATTCAAAGAACAGACCTAGTACTAGATTCTGGGCAGCTTCCTTAGATAGCATTTTATGAGGATGAAATGGTTCTCTGTATCATCCATATCACAGCTACTAGCATAAATGGATACTGGGCTTCTGAAAAATTGCAAAATCTGCAATCTGCTGCAGATGCCCTTGCCCTTTGATGCTCAGTACTTGGAATTAAAATGACAAATGTTGGCAAATTCATAGTAGAACTTTAGAGACTCTGCCAGTCAGAAGAGGCATGAAGAAAGTCCATGGTTTAGGAATCTAAGCCCATAATACCTCCCATGCCTGGACCATTATTTGCTATATATGCAGCCCTGAATACTTTATACACCTTCTCAAGTCTTCCCTGGCTTGTATGTTAATGAATGGCCACACATGTCTACTTTTCTTTCATCATGACCATTGAAAATGCCTTACATAGAGGTGAAATTTTTAGTAAACCAAGACAGTAACAAATCACTGTAAGAAAAAAAAAATCACAATAAGAGGGGTCCTTTTCCACAATTTTATCCTGTTGAGCTCCATGAATGTTTTCAATGGTGTTGATGGTATATTCTCATGGGGTATACTTGACATATGGTAAACCACACTTATTCAGTACATAATTTGATAATATTGATACACATGCATAGCTATGTAGAAATACTGAGGGTATTGTTCACACCAAATATTGACATTAGCCATTTTTCTGTTTAGTGGGTGAAAAATCCAGGAAAACACACAAATGGCCACACATTCACACACATACCCTTTGAGAATCAAACATAAGTATTCTGAGAATCACATAACAAACATAGACATCTAAACTCACATCAATCCCATGCACAGACACACAGCAACTAAACAGAACATAAATTCTTAAGAAACATGACCAGTCTTACCTGGAATATCCATTCCTCTCACCACACCCCAATCCTCATTCCCACCAGGAGGTTGTAATCAGGGACCTGTTGAGACTAAACAAGCAAGGAAGACCCAGGTATTTCAATATGTAGATTTTTCCTCAAGGAGTGTGTGATTTCAGAATACCTACCATTGTTTCTTGCTCTTGGGGCTGGCTGCAATTACACAGAAGAGAACATTGTTAGGATCAGAACCCACTGTATAGCACTACCAGAGTCTTGTGTCCTCTTGATGACTTTAGAATACAGAATGGGAATGAATAGTTAAGGAAAGAAAGACACCTCAGGAAAAGACAGATGATTGTCCTGGATGATGCATCTCTGAAGTCCATTTTGATGACAAAGTCCAAAATTTTTAAGCCAGGTAGAAAATATTTTTGCTAAAGAAATGTTTTCTTCCATATAGTTAATAACCTGATGCTGCCTTTTTTGATTGTCCCCATGACATAGTGATTAGCCAATAGATGTCCATTGAACTCTGACCCACCAGACATTAGTACATCCCACCTCTACTGTACATGGTCAAATTTTCATATCTGAATTAGGTGGAAAAAGAAAGAACCCAAGAATACATCATTTCTACCTCATATGAAGAAAGTTGACCTACATTGGAGTAAAAAGGACCATACTCTATGACCCTTGCACTTAGACACTCCTCCACCAGGCCATCAGGGGTAGCTAGAATGACACAGAATAACAGTCAGTACATTGGACATGTTACTCCTGGGTTAGTCAGGAAGCATTACATGATTTGGAGCAGGGATTAGAGTAATATGGGGGCAGGTAATCAAGAGACATAAGTGAGCTGCTGAAGAGTGGAAGGATGGCAACATGGAGGAGCACAATAAAAAGGGAAGCAGTCCTTTGCATTGTAGCTAAACATATCCTAAAGCACCATGAAAGAAACCTGCAAAAGTACTAAAATATACAGGATTTTGTTCAATGACAGATTCTTTCCAATCCTCCTGCCCATTTTGAAGCCCAATGCTATTGTTGGACCATTGAATGTGTAAATATTTGTAAAGTGTGCAACAGTGATGGAAATGAGCAAAATCCTAAACCATCCTAATGAGAACACTGCTGCTAATAAATACTGTAGTGTATGGCACTTTGCCTTCACCTAAAGCAGAAGCACATCCCTATTTCTTATGGCCAAAAGGGAGCTAAAATCAGGGTTGTCTCCACAGTAAAGCAAGTATGAAAACCATAGTGATTAAATCATCAAGGTTTTTTTCTTAACATGAAACTGATACCAAAATACATATCATTTTCACTTACTCCTAAAGCCACCTGCAATTAGAGAAATGAAAACACTCTGAGGATCGGAATGCTGTGCAGTGTTTGCACAAATATTTTACTCTGTTTCTGCCTTTAGAAAAGCGGATGGAGACTTGACTCTTTGGGCTTTCCATGTGCCAGCTGGGCCCTGAGCCTCAGCAGAGTTGTAGCACCTACTCTCCAGTTCATTGGACTCACCCAGGCCAACTATCAAGGAGGTGAGGATTGACAAGCACCATACCAAGGAAACAATTGCAAGCAAGAGAGTCCCATCCATCAGCTGTATGGGATTGAAGCCCTACCTCAATTAGAGGTGGACTGGTCATCACCGTCCCAGAATCCTTAGGATTGGGGAATGAACTATGGACTAGAGTGGACTTACTGGTATTCTAAAATAGACTTGTGATTCTAGCAATGGAAAAATTTACAGCATTGATGTGGAGGCAGTAGCCACTAGAGGCTCTGGGTTCAGGGGGAGGGAAAGGTGTAATGTGGGGGCTTTTTGGGACTTGGGAATCATCCTGAATGACATTGCAATGACAGATATATGCCAATATATATCTTCCCATAGCCTGCAGAATTGTGTAGGAAAGAGTGTCAACTACAGTGTGAACTTTGGTCCATGCTTAATGGCAAAGCCCCAGGATGCATTTATCAATTGCAACGAACGTGTCAGACTAATGTAGGATGTTGTTTATATGGGATGGTGTGGGATGTTTGGGAAGTGGGGCATATGGGAACCCCTATATTTATTTGTGTAACATTTGTGTAATCTAAGTATCTTAAAAAAATTTTTTTTAAGTATTAAAAAAAAAACGAAGAAAAGCAGATGGGAAAAAAGTGGTCCAGTCAAATAGCGCTAAAGTAACTGTAACAGACGTGTGGAAAAGAACAGACTTTTCCTATTTGATGGATCTCTCCCATCTATTTAGGTTGGGAATTTAAGTTGGGAATAAAGAGTTATTAATTGTAGGAGGAAACACTAGCCCCATACCATATAGGTGACTCCTTGCTGTTCCTTTTGAATTAGGGATATGTTAGTAGTAATAGGCTCAAAATGAACACTCTCCCTGACCGAGGAAATCATATATATCATGAATAATTACATGGCCTGATTTTCATATCTGAACGCAATTTTAAAAAGCTAAAATCACCCTTTCATCAGTGAAAGAAAGGGCCACCTTACCTTCGAATTAGATGGAATTTCCTGAACTGGCTGGTCACTAAGGGACTCCTCCAACAGACCTTCTGGGGTAGCTAGAAGGATGTAGAGTAAATATGAGTATATTGGGGTGTTGTTCATGGATTACTCAGGCAGCTGCAGTGACTTTGAAATGGGCAAGAAAATATGGAGCTGAGGGATAATAAGCCTAGAATGATCTGTGTTGGGCCATGCTTTTGGTGGAAGAAAGATGGTAAAGGAGATGGGGAACAGAAAACAAATGAGAAACAAGAAAGTTTGGCTGTGTAACTAAAGGCATCCAAGAGCAACATGATATATTCAGTCTACAAATAGATTTAAATAGGTGATATTCACTCCCAGAGTCCCATCACTCTTCCTCCTTGTTTTGAATCTAGGCTCATTGTCAGTGTCCTTTACAAGATCATTTCTATTTCCACTAATGCCAAATGCTGCTACTACAATACTCATCTGTTGTACACTATTTTCTGTTTATTTATTGGTGGACTGGATTTAATTCTAGGTAAATTATTCTTTGTGTTGAGTCACTGACATGTGTCATAAGGATAGTCTTATAGAGGTTATCATAATACTGGTGCACTACTATTTAAAAATAAGCAATGTTTAACTTATGATATTTTTACTTCATCTTCCTTTTCATTATTGTATTTTTGTACTCATTGATATGACTCTCCACGCTTACATGAACCAGCCCGCAGTGGGACAGTTAATTAGGATGTATTAAGGGGTTGAGCATTGAGTCTTTATGACAGCTGTACAGGAAAGTTGCAATGAGAGTGAAGAACATGAAGCTAATGACTAAGAGGGAGTTTGATTTCTTATTGGTTACTCTTCCTTGAATGTGTAGCTCACAGAATGATCAATTGTATGGCTTGTCGTGATAAAGTTACCAAATAGATGAAACTATCTCTCCAATACTTGTCTACTTGGACTATGCACTGCACCGTGACTTTGCACTGACAAAGATTGGCAAGCTTGTCCTACTGATGCCTCACAAGTCTCAGAATTTGTGACTTTTCCAAAAACATTTGGGGCTTTCTCTATGCTCTTCAAACTAATAACTATGAATAAATATCTGGTAAAATGCACCTAATGCTAACCTGGGTTATGTGACCCCTGAGGATACCAAATATATAAGTGCAGTGTTTAACAACTGTCTAGGGCACATGCATATATATAGATGCTGGATATTCTTTCTTTGTCATTACTGAGCCATGCCTGTGATATAAGTGATCTTCAGTAGTTCAGGGTATTAGTATAGGGACTACATGCCTGCATCCAATTTTGACTCTACCTCTTAGGACTTTGAAGTCTTGGGCCATTACACAGTGCCACTCAGAGTCTTCATGTAAGGGATGGGGAGAGTGTACATAATTCCAGGAATGATTCTGGTGAGGATTTTAGAGGTTAATATATGCAAAATGTGAAGTGGTGATGCGATGATTTTTTAGATAGTTTTAATGACAATTGTTCTGTGTATGTTGGATACTTCTCTTAGGAAAACATACAGTAATGCCCCCACACTCACACTTTCATGATTCCTCCACATAGGATCAATTGTACACATGCTGTGACCATGGTACATACAAATCCATGCCACCTAAAGGGAATAGATCTGCTTACAGGACAATAGAGAATGACCATAAAAATTATCATGAGAAATTCATGTTTAATCATATCACCAATCTTCACTCCCACCAGTAACTGGAACCAACGTGGCTCTACAGGAAAATCTAGTATCAATGCCCTACTTATCTTATCCAGATTTTTCCTCAATTCAGTAATTCTAGATATCTACCACTTTGACTTGTTCCTGGGGCCACCTGCAGCTAGAGAAAAGCCTATGAAGATCAGATCATGTTTTGTCTGTTTGCAAAGGAGTTTTGCTTGTTTGGTATCATTAGTAAATTAGATGTGAAACAGTGGTTAAGCAAAACCTGATAAGCAAGTATAGAAGACACTTCAGGAGGGGCATGAGCTTTTCTGAGACATGCATCTGTGAAATTCAACTTGGTTTTTATTTGCAAATTCTCAATCTAAGGTGAAAAACAATGTAGCTGAGAAAAAGACTACTTTGTAAACTCCTGCTCCCCTTTGTGGATGATCTCTTCAATGTTTGGTCAGTTAGAAGAGGTTCCCACTTGATGTTTCCCACCCTGAGGAAATTGCATTTCTCATCTAATATGTACATGATTAGGTATCCTCATCTGAAATTGACTGAAAGGAAGATACCAAAAGAGCAACATTACTATCTTAGACAAAGAATAGTAACCTCACCTTGGCTTTAATTGGGATCTCCTTATCCTCTTGGCCACTTGGAAGTGCCACCATCAGTTGTTCCTGGGGTACCAGGAAGACACAGAATAACTTAACATGTTTGTGTGTAGCTCATGAATTACTAAAGAAAGTTATGGCCTTGGACAAGATTCTATATTTTGTACAGATGGTAGTTTAACAAGCATGGTGTGAGCTGCTGTGAGGCCTTCTTTCATCATGAAAGAAAGATGGCAGAGAGAGTAGGAGGAAAGAAACAAAACTCAATATCCCCCGCTTTGTAGCTAATGGCAACCTAAAGCAGTTGGCCATACCCATGGTACTAAACTACATGCTGTGACTCAAAGGCTGAGTACTATCACACTTCCTGTTTATAGTGTATCTCACCTAATTTGCCAGTATCCTCTTGAAAAATCCAAAAAAGTTCATTCTCCATAGATACACGTATACTGATGTTGCATTTATCATTTGTTGCACAGGAATTTCCACTGATTAAAAACAACAATTTTTGGTCGTCTAGATTCCATTCTACATAATACATTCCATTGCATTTATTCACTATCATATTGTAATAAAGATAATCAATTACAGAAGATTGAAAATACTAAAATCTTAACATTTAAATATCACCACTTATTAATCATATGGTTTTACTTCAAGTCTTTCTTTTCAACCCCCTGTGTGTATTCATTGAAATATTGGTTCATCATTGGTCATCAATTCTGGGATGGTCATTATGGAGGGACACATAGTTTAAGTGCCAACAGCCATAAAGGTAGCTCTTCAGGAACATTACAAGAAGGGATTTGGAATCCACATTTAGAATGAAGATATAGCTTAGTTCTTATTTTTCAAAGATATTATTGTGTGACTCATATGATTTGAGCACCTATAGGGTCGGATGTTATCAAATATACTATATTGTCTTCTCTGTGTCTATCTGCTTTTAGTAACTTGCTGAGCTGTGACCTCAGACCTCTTAGGATTGACCATGTCATCCTGAATGCTGCCTCACAACTCTCATTCACATGTGGGAGTACTGTGTGCTTTGGATACCAATAATTATGCTTAAGTCTGTGGTAATCTGCACAGATAGTTGCCCTAGGCAATGAGACCATGGAGGCTACCTTATAATGATGTGCAGCTTTGTTCTCTTTGCAGGCTCAGGTAATTCTGGTGTAGGCACATGCTCTTATGCTGGAACTCCATCACATGGTTTCTAGTAAGCATGTGGCTGAGTGGTATGTTCAGGTCTGTAGCTCTCAGTATTATGACACACGGCTGTGTTCACATTTAGAACCTTCCCTTTAGCAGTACAAGAGCTTGGGTCATTCACATCTGCACCTTACTTCTCCATCTTCATTGTCACCATTGTTAGCAAACCCCAGATCCAGCTGTGGTGAGGGTGGAAGTAGTTCATATACATACAGCATGATGATGGGTTATATTTGAGAGAGCTGTCCCTGATAATTGTCCAGTCAAAATGGCACCTAACATCTGGGGAACTGCACATGATCACCCCCTTATGATCACAGACAAACTCACTATTACACCACAGAAACTAGCACTAGACTACCCCAAACCCCCATGCATGCAAAACTTGCACAACCTCAAGAGATTACAGCCACTACCACAGACTAGTAACAAGGGCAGATTTCCTTCATGGAAACCCTTTCATCATACCCCCAATCCTCATCCCACCATGCTGCTGTGATCAGGCAGATCATCCAGCATAAAGCTTTCCAGGAGCTCCCTATTCTATGTCTGTTTTTCCATCAGATGTTAGATGAACCCAGAACACCTACCTTTTTCATTTGCTCTGGAGTTCCCCTGAAATTGCAGAAAAGAAAACTCTATGAGATTATTATGATGTTGAGTAGTGTCTGCTCAGATGTTGGTGATTTTATAATACCAGAAAGGAAGCATTAGTAAAGTCAAAGTCCCCATGAATAAGCATGGCAGATAATTGTGGGAAAGAGTCAAACTTTTCCTGCAGTATGTTTCTCAAGTCCATTTTGATGGCAATTACAAAGTCTTAATCTGAGCAGGAATAATGGTGCTCAGGCAAAAACTCACTACCATAAGTTTATAAAACAATGCTGCCATTTTAACACTTAATTCATCAGAGATCTTTTGGTAGGAGTCTCCCTTCCACCTATCCTTCCCCCCAAACACTGGCTAATATCTATAATTCACATCTCCATATATTAAGGGCTGTACTCAATTGAGAATGGACAAATCTTACAAAGGTACATTTCTATCTTTGAGAAAAACAGATTACTTTACCTTGACATCAGATGGGCCCTCCTCATCCCTTCTGTCAATAGAATTCTCCTCCACCAGGTCTTGCAGGAGAGCTGGGGGGACACAGAATAAAGGTTAGTACACTGGGGTGCAGCTCAGCATTACTCAGGGAACTTTGTGTGACCCAGAGAAGGGGATACAATATGCAGGGCTGGGAGGTTTGCAAACATGGACTGTGGAGCTACCCAGAAACCCTTTATGGAGAAAAAAGAGACCAAGAATAGGAAGTGGAATGTAATCAGAATAGAATCCTTGGCTTTGTAGCTAAAGACAATCAAAGTCAATGTGAAATATTTCATGTACAAGTGGTACTAAAATATACAGTACGATGATAGATATCCAGCCCATTCTGAAGTCCAAGGAAATTGTCAGTATCTCACTGACTTCATGAAATACTGCCTCAGCCTCACAAATCTTTGTTAACTTTGAATTTCTCATCTGTTCTACAGGATTTGCAAAATTTTTTTGATGAGATATCTATGTAATATAAAGGTTGCCAGTTTACCCATTTTTGCAGCATGTACAATTTATTTGAATCAATTACATTTACAATGTTATGTTACCATCACCAAACATTCAATTCCAAAACTTTCTCATTACTTGAAACAGAAGCTCTATAGCCATTAACCATTAAACCCATTCTCTTTTCTCCTTAGCCCCTGGTAACAAGCTCTAAACACCTATTTCTATGAATTTTCTTTTCCTTATATTTCAAATAAGTCCAATCATACTCTATTTTTCTTTTGTGTCTGCCTCATTTGTGTTTTTCCTCCGTATAATCTTTGTAAGGCTCATACATATAGTAGTATGTATCAGAGCTTCAGTACATTTTATGGCCCCATAATATTCCATTGTATGGATATGTCACTTTTTTTTTAACCCATTCCTTTATATATGGACATTTGGGTGGTTTCCAACTTTTGGCTATTGTGAATAATGCTGCATTAAGCACTGGTTTCAATTACCTGTTTGGCCCTCTTTTTTTTTTTTAAATAGTATTTTTAAAGATTT
>JAQZBX010106684.1:0-10725 GCA_029593785.1 Cabassous unicinctus
GGATTGTTTTTGTTTTTGTTAGTGTGTCCATTCCATTTACTTTATATATATATATATATATATATATATATTATTCCCTACTCTTATCCAAATCTTCTGTCCAATATATTTGTGCACAAATGAAACAAAAGCTTTAAAACAGGAAAGTATTTTTAAAAATACTTTCCAGAAAGTTGAATCACATTTAAGAGTAGATCAACACAAAATCATGGATTTTATAAAAGATTTTATAATAGGTTTTCCAAACTTCCCATCACTTGAAGTTTAATATTTATCTTAATCTCCCAAGTAGTTGAATCTTTGATGAGGTGTTGGATGGGATGGGATGGTCTTACAAGCTTGCATGAGACCAAGGTGTCAATATCTATAAAGAAGGTTGTACAATTGAAGGAAGGGCACAGACAGCCTGATTAATGTACAGAGCAGATGGGAAATGCACTTTCAGGGAGATGCTGCATTGAGACACCAGACTGAGCACCTGAGACGTGTAATCTAGACTTGAATCCTTTTGTCCCCATCCACCAGCCACTTAAGCTTGTCCTTTGATGGTTCATTAAAATGCTCTATCACCCCTGTGGCTTCAGGCAGATATGGAGCATGGAGAGTTCAACAGATGTCCCATCATTGGGCCAACCCCATATCACTGGGACACAAATTTGGGACAATTACAAGATGCTAAATATTCGAGAAAGCCAAACAGGAAACATTTGGATAGTGTGGCCTGAGTCAGTGGAACGCAAGGTAATGACCAAATGAAACCTGGAGAAAGTGTCAACTGTAGTAAGGAATCAAGGCCTGCTGGAAAGGAGGAGAGTCCCAATATTATGTACCTACTCAAAATGTCCTAGCCTGCCATCTCTGGAAACTGTGCCTGGGAAGTATCTTTTTTTAATATATTTTTTATTTATTTTTAAAAGATACTTAGATTATATAAATTGTTATATAAAAATATATGAGGGATTCCCATATACCCCACTCCCCAGACTTCCCACTTTTTCCCACATTAACGTCATTCATTAGTGTAGTACATTCATTGCAATTGAAGAACATATTTTGGAGCATTGCCACAAACCATGAACTATATTTTACATTGTAATTTACACTCTTTCCCACTGAATTCTATAGGCTATGGCAGGATATATAATGGCCTGTATCTGTCACTGAAATATCATCCAGGTCAATTCCAAGTCCTGAAAATGCCCCCATATTATACCTCTTTTTCCCTCTTCCTGACTTCAGCACCTCCAGTGGCCACTGTCTCCACATCAATGATATAATTTCTTCCATTGCTAGAATCACAATAATTCTGTAGTAGAATACCAGTAAGTATATTCTATTCCATATTTTATTCACCAATCCTGAGGGTTCTGGGATGGGGATGCCCACTCCACCTCTAATTGAGAGAGGACTTTGATCCCATAAGGCTGATGGATGGGATTCCCTTGCTTGCAGTTGCAGACTCTCTCAGTTCCTTGGTGTGGTGGTTGTCCATTCTCATCTCCCTATTATCTGTCATGGGTGAGTCCAATTAAATGGAGAGTAGTAACTGCACCTTGGCTGAGGCTCAGGGCACAGCTGGCATATGGGCAGCCCAGAGATTCAAGTCTCCTGGACATACACTTACCAACTCCAGCACCAATTATATGTTCAAAGAAAAGGGACAGAAGAGGAATGTGTAGAGAAGTCACATCTGAGTCCAAATCTGTCACATTCAGGAGCACAATCTCCAAAGTAGGGCCCACTGGCATAGCACCAAACTCCTGAGCTATCTGTCACAACTGCAAGACCTGGGTGTCTCCAAGAGCCCTCAGAAGCCCCACTGTTTGGGATAGTGTCCCCTTTGGCTGTCTATGCGATTCTGCTGAGACATGCATAAGCGTGATCTCTCTGATGACCTCCTGACTCACTTTGAAGTCTCTTAGCCATATAAACTCATTTGTCTTTAAATTTTCCCCCTTTTATTCAAGACCTTTTTCCAGTTTTATTATCAGCTGATGCTTGGTAGTTATCCCTTGGTGCCAGGGATGCTCATCCCTGGGAGTCATGTCCTTCTCTGGGGGGAAGGTAATGCATTTATTTGCTGAGTCTGGTTTCGAGAGAGGCCACATTTGAGCAAAAAGGAGACTCTCAGGAGGTAACTCTTAGGCACCCTACAAAACTAGGCCAAGTTGCAAATTCAAAAGCAAAAGGCTCATAAGCATAGTCATCAGTATTAAAGGCCCTTCAATGAACCATCCTTCTTCATTAGACATTGTCTCTGTGCTTGGGAGATTATTGCTGTTCTATTAGAGAATGTGGCAGAGCTCCCCAGGATGGGAATTCAACAATCTCTCAGGTTTGTGTGTCTCTCTACCCACTGTGCAATTCCCCATGAACATTTGAACATATTTATAGACCTTATATGTATGCCCAGGTGAACTCCCACTCATTTATCCCCCATCACTGACACCCCACACCATTGATCCTTCCCTGACATAGTCAAAACCCTTCTGTTATCCTAAACTTCAAAAATGAAGCCAAAAATGTTTCTCAAATTCAATTAATAGGAAAATGAAAAAATAATGATAGGTTTAAACATAAGAAATAAAATACATAATAATTTAGAAAAACTAAAATAAAGTAAAAAAATAAAAACTATTTTTAAAAATGTTTTCTGACATTTTGCCTTTCATCACTGTAATATCTGTTGTCCTGTACGTATAGTGCTATTTTCTTCCATTTCTTCCCCATTGTCTTACTTTTTTTGTTTTGTTTTTGGTCTATAAAGAGGTTTTAGGTCACAGTAAAGTTACATACAGAATATAGGGGACTCCCATATACACACATCCTCCTCCTCTTTCCCCCTTCCTATTAATAACCATTTTACATGTGGATTGCACATTCATTACACCTGATGTAAAAATATTGAAACACAGCTACTAACCCTGGTCAATGGTTTATATTATGGTTGAGATTTTAAACCATACACTTTTATAAATTTTTGATGAAATTTAACATGGCCTGTATTTCTCATTGCAAGGTCATGCAGAACACTTCCATTGCCCTCTAAATACTCCCCCTTCCATCTCTTCTATTCCTCCCTCCCCATTCCCTCAGGGTCCATGGCTACCACCAGGCTTCACTCCTTGAAGGACAAAGTTCATAGGTATTTGCTACAAAACTGAAGGATTGACACATTAGTCTGTCCTCCCTTATTAGGAACTGCCCATGCTCTCAAGAGACACTATCCCCTCTGTTTGTGCATGCTAGCCCAGGTCAGGATAATATCAGAGTCCCAGGGATCATCCTATCATAGTACCATGTGAAAATAGGTCATACATTTGTTTGATCTTTGACAACGGACAGTTCAATCTCCCCATTTAGCTCAGAGGCATGGTCTGTTGTCAGTTATGTTCCCCCTTGTCAGCATAGGGGCCTTTATGATGAGCAGCCAGATGGGTAAAAAAAAAAGCCTAATTAGGAGTAAAATTCTTTTTAATCCACATATCTCATCCCCACAGTGGGGTATGCCAGTCAGAGGCTTGCCAGTGGCCTGAATTAATGGCCAGTTAATGACCCAACACATGACTCAGTGAAAGATAGCTGAGTAGGTTCACATTCATTCACATAACCCTTTAAATTTGCCCTGATCTCAGCAATTCCCATCAGTGCTTGGATGCAAAGGCTACCGTGGGTGCATATAGACAATACATCAATATCAATAATACATTTACTACAAGTGTAGAGGCATTTTTTGTGTAACATTTATGTAATCTAAGTATCTTTTTAAAAAATTGTTAAAAATAATAATAATAATACATTTAGTAGTGGAGGCCATACAAGAGAGGTTTGTAGTGGCTTGGAGGGTCCCTCCCATAGTTGAGCCTGAGCAAGATTCCCAGTGATGGTGGCCTCAGGCCCAAAGGAAGAGAGTATCATTTGTTCTCTCCCCATCTTGCTGCTTAGGAGTGGTAGGTATCACCATCACCTGTCCACCAGTATCTAAAAGGCCTAACACCCACACCCTCACTTCCCCATTGAACTCTAACCTTTTCACATAGCCTTTATTCTGCTTGGAGATAACACATCTTTAGTGGAGAGGTCCCCCCAAAAAAGCCTGTGGGACCCTCTGTTACAGCCCAAAGTTCAAAGGGAGGTGTAGATGGAACACCTCGCAAGTCTGTCACAGAGGCTACATTGGTGGGGACCCCAGGAGTGAAATCTGTTCTTTTTTTTAGGTGACGTGGGTCAGAGGGATCAGAGAGTATGGCTAAGCAGCTATTTTCTATCCAAATCTCCTAGGGTTGCACAGGTCCAGGAGCCCCAGAGCTCAGACTGCCATGGAAGGAGAGACAATAACTGAAAATCTGCAGTGAGGCAGATTGGATATCTGTCCTGGCAGCAATGACATTTCTCCTGAGCTGGAACCAACTTTGCAAAGTTGGTGATGGTGGTGGTGGGGTGTTGTCACTTTATGCTATTTTCTCTCTGCAGTTTTATCTTGGAAACTCCTATTGTAGCACCTGGACACACACAAGAGGCCTCACCATTGCCCACCATGGAGCCTGGTGCTTATGGCATAGGACAAATGGCCCTTTGGCCACATGACAACAACCTGAGAGGGTTGACACTTCAGCCACTGCATTCACATCTGATTTGTCTGCTACTCAAATGTGTGCAAAATGAGGCCTCTTTGGTGTGGGACAATGTGGGATTGGACCACTCCTGCCTCCTCTGTAGTAGCCACCATTGCTGTCTTGGTGCTGGTCACTTTTAGGACACTCTCATGGGGGTAGAAGATGTAACTTAACCCCCAAAGTGAAACTTTCCCTTGCTAATTTCAACAGGGTGTTAATTGATGTTTTAACAAGTTTCTGGGCAATATGTCTATCAGGGCCATGGACTTGCTTACATTTGCTCAGCTCATGGGTTACCTCAGCTTTCTGTGGTCCCACTGCTTGGGAGCCTTAAGTAGTGAGGGGGAATTCCTTCAATAGGCTTTCTCAAACCATTCTTTTGGCTCAATAATCTGACTCATCATCACATACTGCCAGGGCATCAGGGCTAGTTGTCCCTTGGAACTCTAAACTGATATTCCCACTCCATAAGCATTCTCCAAAAATGTCACTCATCTCTCAAAGCATTTCTGTGGAGCACTGGCATGGCTGGAGAAATGCCCCAGGATCCACAAACATCCCTTCATAGAGTCTCATGGATTCCACCACCTCCTCCTTTAGGTGCCCCCAAAAATCTTCTGGTTTTCCGGAAGAGCATCATGCTTAATTGGTTACCCTGCTCGCTGTGCCAATTTTATTGAGGTGAGTTCAGCTCCCATGTGTCAAAAGTAGCTGATTTAAATACTGAAAACCAAAATGGTAGTTACAAGTGGGGCCTTTATTCACTTACTGTGATAATATAAGCAGGAGGTTAAATAGGAAAGAAAGAGGATAAGCCCTTTCTCATAATAGTGTAGAGAGCTGCCACTGGGGAAGGGACAGATATATTAGCACAGACTTGGGGATCAACTCACTGCTGAGGGAGCATCAGACAATAGGCCCTGGAATTTTATGGACCATGGGGTTAGAGGTTTAAAATACTGAGAACTGAGGAGAGAGAGTGCCCTCAAAATCTCCCCCACCTCCCTCCAATATGGAGTTCTCAGCTGAGGCTCCTGAGGAAGGCCTGGGTTTGAGGCCCCTGATCAGAGGCTCCTAATGGAGGCACCTGGGGTAGGAATGCAGCTGTGCTTAAGAGCAAGCCTGGCCAGGTGGGGCCTGAGGCCTACACTGCAACTTTCTTCAGAGACTGCAACACACTGGCTGGGTGACATCTTTTGTGGTGAGGGTAACATCACTTATGTGGACTGTCAGGTAAAGCTTTTGTAATTGTCTATGGTCAGCCATGAAGAAAACACTAAGTTTTTAAAAAATACTTTTTTATTTGATTTTTAAAAGATATTTACATTACATAAATATTACATAAAAATGATGGGGATTCCCATACGCCCCACTCCCTACCCCTCCCAAACTTTCCCACATTGACAACATCCTTCATTAGTGTGGTACATTTGTTACAATTGATGAACACCTATTGGATCATTGCCACTAAGTGTGGATTGTAATTTACATTATAGTTCATACTGTCTCCCTCACAATTTTGTAATTAATGACAAGATAAATAATGGCCTGTATCTGTCATTGTAATGCCATTCAGGACAATTCCAACGTCCCCAAAATGCCCCCATATTACATCTATTTTTCCCTCCTCCCTCCACACAGAACCTCCAGTGACCACTGTCTCCACCTCAATGATAAAAGTTCCTAAAATAACAATAAGTCTATAGTAGAATAACTGTAAGTCTACTCTAGTTCATCATTCATTCCCCATTTTGAGGATTCTGGGTGGATGATGCCTACTCTTCCTCCAGCTGAGAGGGGTCTTATATCCCATGGGACAGATGGATTGGACTATCTTGCTTGCAGTTGTAGATACTCTCTGATTCTTGGGATGGTCATTTTCCATCATCATCTCCTTGTTAGTTTTTCTGGGTGAGTGCAGTGAACTGGAGATTGGGTGTTGCAACTATGTTGAGATTCAGGGCCCAACTGACACATGGACAGCTCAAATATTTAAGTCTCTTGGACATAAACCTATCAACTCTAATACTTACTACAGGTTCAAATAGAAGGGGCAGAAGAGCCATGTGTAGGGAAACCACAACTTGATCCAACTCTGTCACTCTGGGGAGCATAAATTCCAAAGTAGGGCTCACTAGCAAGGCACCAACATCCTGAGCTGTCAGCCCTGCCTATAGAGTCTTGCTGTCTCCAGAGCCCTCAGGAGTCCAGCTATTTGAGGCAATATTTACTGTGGCAGTCAATGAGATCCTGCTGAGACATGCATAAGCGTAACCTCTGGATGACCTCCCAACTTCACTTTGAAGTATCTTAGCCATATAAACCCATTTGCCTTTACCCTTTCTCATTTTGGTCAAGATATTTTTCCAGTTGCATTGCTAGTTGGTGCTTGGTAGTAATCCCTTGGTGCTAGGGAGGCTCATCCCCAGGAGTCATGTCCCCATGCCAGGGAGAAGGTAATGCATTTATATGCTGAGTTTGGTTTAGAGAGAGGCCACATTTGAGCAAAAAGGAGGATCTCCAGAGGTAATTCTTAGGCAACCTTTAATACTAGGCTATGTTTCAAGTTCAAAAGAAAAGGTTCATAAGTACATTCATCAATATCAAAGGCATGTCACAATGTTTCATCCGCCTTTCACTAGGTCACTGCCCCTTTACTCAGGGGATTATTGCTGTCCCATTAGAGAATGTAGCAGAACTTCCCAGGATGGGAATTGGGTATTCTTTTGGTTATTGTGTGGATCTCCACCCAACGTGACAGTGCCCCATGAACACTTGAACTCATTCATATGCCTTAAAGTTATGCCCCAGGTTAACCTCCTCCCATGCATCCCCCATCACTGATACCCCACATCAGTGATCCTCCCCTGCCACAGTTTTAATCCTTCTGTGATCCTAAACTTCTTAAAAAATGAAGATAACAAATAATGAAATAAATTTAATAAGAAAATGCAATAAAAATTATTGTTTTAAAAATGAAAAATGCAATACAAAAAATTAAGAAGAATTTAAAATAATAAAAAATTAAAAAAAATAAATTTTGGCATTATGTCTTTTATCACTGTAAGATCTCTTGTCTTGTATGTACAGTGATATTTTCTTCCATTTATTCCCCCCGTGTCTTATTTTTTCATTTTATCTTCAAAGAAGCATTAATTTACAGAAAAGTCATGTACAGAATATAATGGGAATCTCATACACCCAATATCCTCCCCCGTTTCCCCTTTTTCCTATTAACATTTTACATGCGAGTGGTACATTTGTTACAATTGATGCACAAATTTGGAAGCATTGTTACTAACCATGGTCAATCATTTACATTATGGTTCACATTTTGGATCATACACTTTTACAAATTTTGATGAAATTTGACATTGTCTATATCCATCATTGCAAGATCATGTAGAGCAATTTCAATGGCCCCAAAATGCCCCATGTTCCATATATTCTATTCCTCCCTCCCCCTCCACTCAGGACCCATTGCAACCACCAAGAGTCTCTCCTTGAAGAACAAGATTCATAGTTATTTGCAACAACGTTGAGGGTGTGACATACTTGCTTTTCCTCCCCTCTTAGGCACCGCCTATACTCTTGATAGACTACCACCCCTCTATTTAAGAATATAGCAGGACCCCCCATGATGGCAGTACAACACCTTTCCATTCATTGTGTGGGTCTCCACCCACTGATACAATGCACTATGATGGGATGAACATTCACAAACTCCCTAGAACCCTGCCCTAGGTGTGCTCCGTCCTGAATACCTCCACATCAAACACCCTAAATCAGTAACCTTCCCCTGCTGTACTTGTCAAAAAAACTTTCCCAACATTGTAGTTTCAATCACATACCCACAAATCCCCAGAGTTCATCTACTCCCTCTCCCAACCCAACCCCCAGTTCCATGGAGAGTGAAAACCCCCACCCTATTCCTCTCACAGACCAGAACTGCCAAAGCAAATAGCATCCATGCACCACTGTCATGCCCACCACTGCACAACTACACCATTCCAGCCTAACATAGATTTTGTTCATATGCACATTGGCTCACAACCCTTACTCCCTTTTTGTCTCTCGTAAACCTATCTTCCAAATTCTACCTCTGTGAGTCTGCTCAATTTGCTTAATTCATATCAGTGAGATTGTTGTGTATTATTTGTCCTTCAGTGCCTGGCTTGCTTCACTCAACCTAAGGTCTTCAAGATTCATCCATGTTATCTCGTGTTATTATTGCATTTCTTCTCACATCTGAGTAATATTCCATTGACTGTACATACCCCAATTTACTTATCCATTCATCTGTTGATGGACATTTTTGTTGTTTCCAACTTTTGGCAATAGTGAATCATGTTGCTATGAACATTGGTGTGCATATATCTGTTCGTGTCCCTGTTTTCAATTCTTCTGAGTGTAGAACCAGTAGTGGGATTGCTGGATCATATAGCAGTTCTAGAGTTAGCTTCCTGAGGAACTGCCAAACTGTCCTCCACAATGTTTGCACCATTCTGCATTCCCACCAGCAGTGAATAAGAGTTTCCATTCTTCCACATCCTCTCCAACACTTTTAGTCCTCTGGTTTTTTTTAATAGCCTCCAATCTAGTTGGTCTAAGATGATATCATATTTTAGTTTTGATTTGTATTTCCGTAATAGCTAGTGATGTGGAACAACTTTTCATGTGCTTTTGGTCATTTGTATTTCTTCTCTAGAGAAATGCCTATTCAGATAAAGGCGCGTTTTTAAAATGAGTTTACTTTCTATTTTCGAGTTGTAGGATTTCTTTATATATGCTGCATATTAGGCCTGTATGAGATATATGGTTTCTAAATATTTTCTCCCATTGAGTAGGCTGCCTTTTCACTTTTTTGACAAACTCCGAGGTGCAAAAGTTTTTCATTTTGAGGAGATCTCATTTCTCTGTTTTGTCTTCCACTGCTTGTGTTTTGGGTGTAAAATTTATGAAACCATTTCTTAATACAAGTTCATGTTGATGCTTCCCTATGTTATTGACCAAGATATTTATATTTTTGCTCATATATTTAGATCTTTGATCAATTTGAATTAATGTTTGTATAAGGTGTGTGAGATGATGTTCCTTTCTCATTCTTTTGGATATGGATATCCAGTTCTACAAGTACTATTTTTTGAAGAGGGCATTCTCTCCCACTTGAGTGGGCTTGGTGGCCTTGTCAAATATCATTTCACTGTATATGCAAGGATCTATATCTGAATTGTCGGGTCAGTTCCATTGGTCAGTACATCTATCCTTTTTCCAATACCATGCTTTTTTGACCACTATGCATATGTATTATGTATTAAAGTTAGGTAGTGTGATTCTTCCAATTCCATTTTTCTTTTTCAATAGATCTTTTACTATTCAGGTCCCCTTTACGTTCTAAATAAATTTCATATTTAGGTTTTCCAATTCAGTAAAAAATGCTGTGGTAATTTTTATTGGGATTGCATTAAATCTGTAGATCAGTTCAGGTAGGATAGACATCTTAATGATGTTTAGTCCTCCTATCCATGAACAGGGAATATTCTTCCATTTATTTAGGTATTCTTTGATTTCCTTTAACAGTGTTGTGTAGTTTTCTGTGTACAAGTCATTTATATCTTTAGTAAAATTTAACCCTAGTTATATGATTCTTTCAGATGCTGTTGTAAGTGGAATGTTTTTCTTGATTTCCTCCTCAGATTCCTCACTTTTGGTTTACAAAAATGCTACTGAATTTTCACATTGATCTTATAACCTGCGACTTTACTGAACTCATTGATAAACTCTAGAAGGTTTGTTGTAGATTTCTCAGGGCTTTTGAGGAAGATCATTTCATCTGTAAATAGTGAAATTTTTATGTCTTCCTTTTCAATTTGGATGTCTTTTATATCTTTTCTTGTCTAAGTGCTTGATCAAGTACTTCTAACACAATGTTAAATAGGAGTGGTGACAGCAGGCATTCTTGTCTTGTTCCAGATCTTAGAGAGAAAGCTTTTAGCATTTCACCATTGAATATGGTGATAACTGTGGACTTTTTATATATATTCTTTATCATGTTGAGGATGTTTCCTTCTATTCCCATCTTTTGAAGTGTTTTTTTTTTTTTTTAATC
>JAQZBX010106685.1:0-10728 GCA_029593785.1 Cabassous unicinctus
TTAGGCAAGAATTAGAGCCTTTAGAAAAGAAGAATGGGCAGGAAAAAGCCAAGGGATTGTCACATATGTTTGGAAACAACTGGGCCAAGAGAGATCAAACTTTCTCTTCCAGTCATTCTGGAAAGATTTTACAAGAAAGCTAGTTTTCAGTAACCATTTGGAAGAAAACAACAGAAAAAGAGCACTTTCAGCAGTGGGGTGGGGGATGTGGGCAGCAGGAGAGGGAGAAAGAGAATAAAGGCCTGCTGGAAAGAGAAGCCCAGGCTTACACACAGGGCGTTTGGAATTGTCATAAGGGACTTCTCTATCTATTACTCTTCCACTGGATCACATGGGAAAGAAAGTAGCATACTCTGTAATGGTTTGGGAGTCAAATAGACCTATGTTTGCATTTTTGTCTTTCTCAGTTGTATAATGCTGAACTAGTTGCTTGACTTTGATGGGCCTCACCTTTTTCAATGGTAAAACTTGGATGAAAATTCCTCTATCACAGGGAATGTCTGTTGCGAGGGTTAAATGAGATAACTGTTGAAAGTGCTTAGCACAGAATCTGATTTCATTAGTAAGATTTTGCTGTGACAACAAATAAGCCCCAAATCTCAGTGGCTTGCATCCTGTTTTCATTTGTTAAAAGCTGTGGAAAGCAATATGCCAGAAATGGCTGTCATTCACAATGGGGGTTCATTGGTGTTTCAGTTTGCCAAAGGGCTGCCAATATAAAGTACAAGAAATGCATTGGCTTTTGTAAAGGGTGTTTATTTGGGGTAAAAGCTTACAGTTCCAAGGCTGTGAAAAGTCCAAACTGGGGCACCATCAGAGATGCTTTCTCACCAAAGTCAGCTACTGTTGATCCTGGCGTGTTGCCATGTGGTGAAGCAAGATGGCCGCTGATCTCTGCAGAGGTTTCAGTCTTTCCCTCCAGGCTCAAGGTCTCCTCTTGAGCTGCTCCATGGGCCCAGCCTCTTGGGGCTTCATGCTTAAGCGATCCTATAGTCCTCTCTCTTACATGGCAGGATCAAACATGGTGGCTTCCTTTTCCTGTGTCTGTCTGAGTGAGTCTCTCTCTGTGTTTCCATTTATATTAGACCCAGCAAGGGGACAGAGACTCCACCTGAGTCATGCCTCACTGACTTAGTCCAATCAAAAGCCCTAAACGATCTTATCAAGTAATCTAATCGAAGGTCTCGCAACTGAATTTAATGCAATCAAAGGATATCACACCCAGAGGAATAGATTAGTTTACAAATATAATATTTCTCTTTTTGGGATTCATAAAATAATTTCAAACTGCCACAATTGGCCTGTAAGCTTACAGTTCTGAGACCAAGAAAAATGTCCAAATCAAAGCATCATCAGGCGACAGTCTCTCCACAAAGCCCAGCTACAGGTGATCCTGACTCCTCCATCACATGGGAAGGCACAGGGCAGCATCTGCCAGTCTCCGCCTTCTCCTCCAGGCTCTACTGCTTTCAGCTTCTGGTTGCTCCATCTGTAGTTTTCTCTCTCTCAGCTTCTGTGGGTTCCTCTCTGAGCTCCTCTGTCTCTCTCTGTATTCATCCTGTTTATAAAGGACTCCAGTAAGAGGATTAAGACCCACCCTGGGTCATACCTCACTGAAGTGATCTAATCAAAAGGTCCCACCTACGATAGGTTCACACCCACATGAATGGATTAGCTCTAAGGACATGATCTTCTCTGGGGTCCACAAAAGCCTCAAACTACCACATAACCTCAAACATTTCTTGCTCATTTTACATGAGTGCTGCAGATTGGCTGTGGCTCTGCAGAGCCCCACTGGTCTCCAACTATCTTCTCATTCAATGATCCAGGATGAAGTAGCAGCCACTCTCTGGGGCAAACCGTTCTTATTGTGGAAAACAGGTTCCAAAACAGACAGAACCAAACTACATAGGCACATTTAAATCTTCATGTCTGGCATGGCATACAACACATCTGCTCACACTCCACATGCCAAAGTAAATCCATGACCCAACCCAAAGCCCATGGGTGGGATGTCTATTCCACCTACAGAGAAGTGTGGAAAATGTGGGGAGAGAACACATAATTGTCAACACAGAAAGGGGTCTGCCACAGGAGGTCTGCCCTTGGCCACTGCTCTTGAATCAGTAAATAGACTCACAGGCACCTGGGAGATATAGGGTGGTCCTGGAGAAGGATGGGGATGTAATGTCCAAGGAGAGAAAAAGAAAGGAATAACTTTGTCAAAAACCTATTCGCAAGGAGCAGATGTGGCTCAAGCAGTTGAACGCCTGCTTCCCACGTGGGATGTCCCAGGTTTGGTTCCTGGTGCCTTCTAAGAACAAACAAACAAACAAAAAAGCAAACAAATGAAAAAACCAACTCAGGGGAGCCTATGTGGTTCAGTGGCTGAGCACCAGCTTCCCACATCCGAGATCCTAGGTTTAATCCCCATCCCCAGTACCTGAAAAAAAAAAACTATTCCCGGTCCCCACCCCTACAAACCTGTCCCATTGCTCCAAATTTCCAGCTCAGGAAAAGAATAGGAGAAAAAGGAAGAACTGATTTCTTAAAAGGGTTCATGATAATAAGCTCCCTCATCTCTTACTTCTCTTCCCCTCACTCACGTCTCACCAACCAATTTGGCCTCCTTTTTATTCTTTTAATCCACCAAGCTTAGTCCCACCTCAGGGCCTTTGCACTTACCACTCCCTCTGCCTGGAATATTGTGCCTCAATATCTGCGTGACTTGCTTTCTTACTTCTTTGGGTTTCTGCTCAAATGCCACCATGTCAGAGAGGCCTTCTCTGACCAATCTGTATAGAATAACAAACCCCTGCCCCAACGTCTCCCAATTGCTCTCACCCCCATGTACTTTTCTCCACATCACTATCACAATCTGCCATATTACATATATTTACTTGGTTTTTTGTTTATTATCTATCTGTATTGCTCTTACCCCCATTTACTTCTTTCCACATCACTCATCACAATCGTCACATTACATATTTACTTAGTGTTTTGTTTATTATCTGTCTCCCCCATTTAGAATAGATGCTCTGTGAGGGCAGAGACTTTCTTCACTGCTCTATCTCCAGCACCTAGAAGAGTAAGTGATAGTAACAGGTAGTCGTTGTCTGTCTGGTGAATTAAATTAATTGAGCAAATATGTACCATGGACTTCAAATAAGTTCATCTCATTTTAATCTTCACATGAACTATATAAATTTGTATATTAGATACTGTCACCCTCCATTTGATGGATGAAAACCCTTAAAGTGAGAGAATAAAATAACTTAGGCAAGGTCACGCAACACGTAAGTAGCTGGGCTCGGGGCTGCCCACACTGCCACAGGCCACAGCTAGAGGCAGGCAGGGCAAAGCTCTCCCTCCGAGACGTATCTGAGACACAGCAGCTGCTGCTTCCATTCCCCAGGATCAGGGCCGGCACACGGAGCGCGGCCTCCACACCCAGCGGGGCCCCTCCACTCCCCGGGGAGGGTGTTGGGTAGAGACCAGGAAAGCCTGCATTAGGTGGGAGCGGGGTGGCTGGGGTGGGGAGGGAGGGTTGAAGGAGGCCGCTGGGGGAGCCCAGAGCACATCAGCAGCACCTTGTTGACTTTTAACGCTTCTTCATCGCCTCTTCTTCTGCACGCGGCATCTCTGATAAAATGCCGCAGCCGGTGTACTCTCCTGAGGGCCTCCTTAGGTCTTCCTGTGCCCAAACAGCCTCTCCTCTGCGCAGCCCCCAGAATGCTGTCCAAGGGGAAAGGCCTTGATGAGGCTGTGCTTGTCCTTGACCCTCCCTGGGAAAGCTCGCTCCTGGACACAGAGCCCAGGGGAGAGCCCCAGCCAGGCCTGCCTTTTTCAAGGCTGACACCCGCAGGCTCCCATTGTCACTGGCAGCAAGAATTAGTGTCTATCCCTCACACCTCCCATCCCAGCCTTCCTCCCTCTAGTGCCTTTTCTTGGTCAATAGCCACTGACAGAAAGTTATAGAAACGGGCTCATCATTGGTTCAACTATTCATTCAATAAGTGTTTGTGGAATACCACCACGATCCTGTCCTAGACACTCCCAGAGCTCACAGAGCGACAGGGTGCATGGCGTCCAGCCTCCCCCAGCCCCAGGGGAACTTCATGCCCTTTCTTGAGGTTACTCTACAGAAAGAGGCGCCCCTGGCCTGTGAGCAGGGACCGGTGAGACGACCCAGGTGTAAACACCAGCTCACTTTGGCCCGTCCTGATTTGTTCACTTCAACAGAATCCGCAGGGCCAGAGGTGCCCGCGAGAGGAGTGATCACCCAAACCCTCCCCCTGGCCGCCGTCGGAGCCTCAGAATGGCTGTGTCCCTCCCTTCCCCTCCAGAGCCCTTTGACTCTCTGTGTTTTTCAAAATGCAAATGACAGCTCACTAGTGAGTCAAGAAATTAGTTTAGTGGGTTGCCATCTGCATCTTTAATGAACTATAAATTAAAAGAGAAAAGAAATTAGTATGAATATTGTTTTATTAAACTTCTGTTCCTATTACATAATGCATGTATATGTGTGTGTGTGTGTGTGTGTGTGTTTGTTCTAGGTTGGGGATTTAGTGTATTTGAAAATACACTGAAGTGTGGCTATAATACAGAGTCTGCCCTCTTAGAGCAGCCCCCGTTAAAGGCTGTGGCAGAAGGGCTTCCAAAGCCAGGGCTGATCCTAGCCCACCCAACAAGGGCAACCTGGGAGTTCATGAATTGGGGGCTGTGGGCTCTGTGGCAGCCAACAGCCTCCTGGGTTTAGGGGTGTCAGTGCATCCCAGAGAAATTTGATTTGAAAATGAGCCTGAGCAGGGCGTACAATAATCCCAGAAGAGAAGGACCCTTGTTGCCCAGGGTAGGGGCAAATCTGAGAGGCTAAAGGCTGTGGGACAAGCAAAGGGTCTAGTGCACAGACTGGCCCAAAGACAAAGGTATGAGTCAGGCTGGCTACACCCAACGTTAATTCAAAGCCCTTTGCTAGGCACTGCCAGGGGAATCAAAGGGCCACACGGGCCCTCCTGGCCGCAGTGAGCCCACAGCAGGGCGGGGTTGAAAGCCAACCAGAGAGCAAACAGTGGGGGCGCATGTGTGTTAAAGAGGAGCAGGCCTCACAGGCGTCAACTGTAGGAGCAACCAGCGGTCAGAGACAGAAGAGTGGGAGGGCTGGAGAAGGCCAGACCTGCAGAGGGGAGCTTGAGCAAGGGCCTGGGGGTTAAGTCTGAACAGTGGGGTAGAGAGGGCATTCGAGACCCAGGGGAAATGGAGTCAAGGCTGGGAGCCCCGTGTGAGCGTGACGTATTCTTGAGACCGTTTCGTTAGCCTAGCTGGAGCAGAGCAATTCTGCATACAGGCTGGCTTCACAGAGTGAAGCAAGGCTACTAAGGGGCAAGGAAAAGCATTCACTATTATGAATAAAATAAAAATCTAACATAACCCAAATGTCAGCTGCAGGCACCCTGCCACTTGAGAGCCAGATAAGATCAGCCTGAATGTCCATTCCACATCCTGCAAAAAGTTCAGTGCCATGCCTCTAGATGTCTGTGCTTTCTCAGAGTACTCACATTTTTGTGGTCTCCTCTGATTCTAGAATTAGTTCAGTTTATCAATGTTCTCACCCTCCAGTGCATGTGGCCCCTCTTCTCATCCACAAATAGAACTGGGTCCCTTTCCTTGATTTACTTACACACACGCGCGCACGCAAATCTTACAAGGCCTTTGCTGACATTTTGTGGAAAACGGTGGGAGGGTTTATCTTGCAGTAATGCAAACAAGTTAAGATTTAATATTGCGCGGTGGATGTAGCTCAGTGGTTGAGCACCTAGGACCTCGCATGTACAAGGTCCAGGGTTCAATCCCCGGTACCTCCTAAAAAAACTAATATTGAAAAGGCCCGTGTTCTAACGATAAAACAACCACGAATTTGTGAAATAAACACAGGTATGTTGTAAAAAAAAAGAGTCCATATTCTCAAAGAGGCATTGTTGTAATTTCCCAGCAATTCCAGTTTTCTTCCCTCTAAACGGCTGAGCCCCTCCGTTTACCTCCCTTCTTTTCTCCTATCCCTCCCACATGCTTGGTTTCTGCTCATTTCTGATGCAGAGCTTTGACAACCTCTTTGATTTCCCTGTTTCCTGCCAACCTCAGTGTCTTCCACTCCTAGGTGTCTAACGAGGCATTTCCTTAAATAAAGACAATTTCCTCCCTAACAGGAATTCTGATGCCAGGTATTACATAAGAATGTTTTCATTCTGTTTCACTCAAAAATGTTACAGGAAAAGAGCAACAGGTGTAAGTGATAGCCTAGGAGGTGGGGAAACTGGATGCAAAGGAGACAGTAGATGTGAAGATGATTTTGAAGTTTAAAACATTGTCACGCAAACATAAAAAAACAGAGGTTAAGGAACTCCAGCCAAGGCACATGGTACTTACTAGAATTTACTGAGTTGGTACTGCAGAATCAGCACTGAGACGAGGAGGAAGAGTTCGGAGCAGGGGGCCATGGTGAATGGTACGTGGATGTTGGACCTCAAGCCAGAAAGTAGCGTGAGGGGCCAGAACCTTAACCTGAATTCTGCTCCTACCTTGCAGTCTGACCTTATTTAAATCATGTCCTGCTCTGGGCCTCAGTTTATTTATCTGTACAGTAAGAAAGTCACACAGGAGATGACCTGTGGCATCCTTTCCCATAAATTCCACAATCAGACCTTAACTTATGTTTACGGTTTGTTTTTATTGTTTTTGTAGCGGTTTTCTTAACTAATAGCAAAAGGAGCAATAAGAGAGAAAAGTTTAATAATTGTGAGGGGAGGGCAAAAGGGATACCAAAACTTCTGAGAACGTGTATAAGTGAAGGGGTTAGATTAGTTGACTGCCATTGGTTAAAGTGTTGCACAATTATTCTAATAGAGTTGATGGTCTTTAAAGGATCATCATCATCAAAAGAGCCTTAGCAGGAGCACACCTGGGGGCAGCCTGGCTCACACCATCACAGGTAGGCCTATTATTCCAGTGTCACCTCCCTCTATTTTAGACATGGTGTCCAGAAGGCTACTGAATTGTTAGACTTGAAAATCCTAACCCCTAAAAGAGAAGTGATACCCAAAGTATGTGCAGTAGAACATTAGTTCCAAAGATGCTCTAAAAACAAATGAGTAAACAAAAAGAAATCCTTACTCCAGTGTGGTCAGGAAGTGTTATCTACCATTTAGCCCTTTCTTAGCTAAATGCAATGTGGAAAGTTCTCAAGCCTACTGTACATAAGAAGTATCTGCAGTACTTGATAAAAACAGAGGACCAGGTAAAATAGGCATTGTTGGTTTCCATCTACCAGTCATTCCTTCTCTTTGCTCCTTTCTAACAGAACCTTGATTTTGTTCAAATCCCCCTCCCATCCATTGGCTTCATTTACTATGCTAATCATAGTAAACCCATTCCCCCTACTAGGGAGAGTTGTGGACAGGGAGGCATAAGCAGTCTGCTGCGAGCAGGGTTGGCCACATAATTTCCAAGGCCTGGTGCAAATGGAAATGCAGGGCCCCTTGTTCAACAAACAGGAATAAATAGGCGTTAAAGATACTAAAATACAAAGCTTTTCCCATCTGTGGTCTCTAAGTTTGTCATGGTATTTTTTACTTGCTGTTTACTGTAGTTCCGAGTCAGGAAAAATTAAAAAACGAAATTATTAGCATGAATTTTACTGTTCATCTTTATATTGTGCAATGACAGTTTTAAATGCAAACTAAGAGCATTAAACACATGCAGAATCACCAAAATTACACAGTTCATATTGTTAGCTCATACATGCATGTGTATTTTGCTCTTACCAGAACAGTGGAAAGCTTGCACAAAACTCAACTGTTTTATTTTGCTTCTGGATATGCACACATTCCACCAACATCTAGAAAGCCGGAGGCTTCCATAACACTCTTCCCTTCTACTTGCTTTGAAGTCTCATTGAATTCCCATACATGGTGGGTCCACTGGAATTCTGTGCTTATGGGGCATTTCAAACACAACTGTGACTAGGGTGGCCAGGAAGGGCAGACCCTCAGATCTCCTCTACCCACGCGCCGGCTCCATTGCCCCATCATTCTGCTTACAAAACACATGTTCGAAAATGGAATGACTAAGAACTTCAAGATGGTGACAGCAGAGAATTAAGCCCGCCCCAGGGCGCCGTGTGACTGCACAGGTCACGTGGCCTTGGAGCCAGCCGCGGCGGAGGCTCTGGGAAAAGGGTTCATCACAGCATAAAGAGTCTCCCTCCCCTGCACGTTACTGCTGTGGTGTGTGGAGGTCGCGGCTGCTGTCTTCCAGCCACAAAGGGAACTAGCCTGAGGACAAAGCTGACAGAAGGGGAGGAAGAAAGAAAAGATGGGTCTTTGGTGAAGTTATTGAGTCTTTGAATTAACCAACTCCTGTAGCCACTTTGAATTTTCTCTTATTTATAGCTGAAAACATCCTAACTTGGCCCCAACCCAGGAGTCTTCATTTCTAACCAGTTCCCCCAGGTGATTCTGATGCAGGTGATCTAGGAAACCTATTTTGAGGAACTCAGCTCTAAGAGGATGGCAAACATCCCAGTTCTACTGGAAAAAGCACATTTCCACAAGATGGAGCACTCTGATCGATTTGGGTGGATGCCTCAAATGCAAAGCTCTTACTTGTTTTGACTGTCAATATTTCCTTTATTCAAAGCTCAACATGTCCTCTAAACCTAAGGCTTTTTTTTTTTTTTAAGTCATTTATGATTATTTACCATCCTGGGAACTAACTATCTGGAAATCTTGGTTTTATAAATATATTTTTCTTATCCTATCCTCTGGAGTGATGTGGGAGGATTTCCTGACTTTCCACAGTTCCTCATGGAGAAACCACATGGTATAAAACTTTTAGACTTTCAGAACTCTCCAGGGGCCCAACCAATCACTCAGTCCCAATCTGCTGATCTAAATAACCTCAAATAACGGCAGCGGCAGCGGTTCTTGCTAAGCAGGATCAGAGTGCTTTACTTCCCCTCCTGGGCTAAGCAGGCTTCTGACCTGCCCTGGCCTCAGACCCTGGAATAGGGAAGGTAACAGGCAGCTCCAGCTGGAAGAGTGGAGTTAATGGGGAAAAGAAATTGCATTCAGGGGTAAAAGAGGGCGTGAGATCCAGAGAAAGTCCATTTAAAGTGTCTGGTCCAAAATGGTCCAGAAGGAAAGACCAGGCCAAGGGGCTGCAACATAGGTCAGTGGGACAGAGTGAGTAAACGAGAGGTCAACAGAGAAACTGGCAGACTCCCCTTTAGATGCCATCATGCCCTCCTCTTACCCCCTTGGCATCCCCACCTCAAACAGTCTCTCTTGAAATTCTCCCTTTCATAAGGCCTGCGATTCCACCCCTGGAAACACGTTCCTTTGAATTGAGTATTGCCCTCTCTGGGCCAAAATTTTTAAAGTTTAAATACCTCTGGGAGAAATAACACTTTACATTTCTATTGCTTTGGTATAACTGCATTTCACCGAGGCTTTCCTCTTTAATAGAAAAAACCCGCTTCCTCTAGGGGCTGAGAATTATGAAAGAGGAAAGAAATGATGCCCAGAGAAGGATGGAATGTGTGGGGCAGGGAAGAACGGTGCTCAAGTACAAGTTGGCTTCTGTCCTAATCTTACTGAGGCCTGGCCCTGAATAAAACCAGTCCTAACAATCGGGAATAGCTTTTATTGTTCATTATGCAAGACTCATTTCTTCTTGGTAAAACTCCTTTACCTTAGGCTATTATCCCTTTGTAATTAAAACAATACATTGCAGCCTCCACTGGGGTTCCTTTGAAACAGTGTGGGTAGTACACAGTGGCACTCTGAAAGCTTTTATATAGTTTCTCTGAGTCAAAGCAGAAGCTTCCAGGAAAGATTCATCATGCTAAGCACAGGGAGTCATCTCAAATAACTCACAAGCAAGATACGGGAACCCTGGGGAGAGTCAATGGTCCCTTTCTGGTGTGAAGAAGGTGCAAATATAAGATCATCTCCACAGCTGTCATCAAGCCAAATGACCCATCACCTGTGGATTTATTGGGGCAGGGGAATGGGGCAAATTCACTTTTCCTTTACATTTTTTCTTCCGCTAGGAAAATGCAGTGTTTTGTTTTTTTGCGTGTGGCTTTCTTTCTTTTTTACATGTATGCCTGTATAAAAGAATTTCTAAACTTGAGGAATCCACTGTTTTGATCTTCTCAGGGCCTCAGAAGCCTCATGTGTAATTTGGTAACGCCCACCTCCGAGGGTAGTTGTTAGGCTCCGACGAGGCTGTGTGTGAAGCACCTGGCAGAGCCAGGCTCAGCGGAGATGCTCAGGGGATATCGGTTCCCTTTCCAATGTCCCTCAACCTGACTGTACCCCCAGAGCATCCTCTGGGGAGCTGCCATGCCAAAATTCCTAGATCACATTCCTGACTTCTCCTAGCCTGCCCTGAACTCCATTTCTGTCAAGGAGCTGTCTGGGAAGCGGGTGTGGCTCAGTGGATAGAGCCCCCGTTTGCCATATGGGAGGCCCGGGTTCGCGTCCTGAGGCCTCCTTGTGAGGGCACGCCGGCCTGAGCGGTGCGGTGGGCTGATGCAGCAACCTCACGGCAGGAAGCAGGTGTGGCGCAATGGATAGAGCACCCGTTTACCATATGAGAGGCCTCGGGTTCGCTTCCCAGGGCCTCCTTGTGAGGGCAGGCCGGCCCGCGCGGTGCCGTGGGCTGATG
>JAQZBX010106686.1:0-10726 GCA_029593785.1 Cabassous unicinctus
TCTCAAAAATGACGATGTCAGAAAATTTTATTAATAGTAAATGTATTATTTCAGAAGGTTGTACATCAGCGTTTTCCAGCTTGCCTTTTCAAAATAATAATCTGATAAACTAATTGTTTTATACAGTGTAGTTTGTAAGGATGTGACATGTAAAATACATTTGTTAGAAGGAAGATAATAATAACAATAATGATATCACTGTATAATTTAAATTATTATTATTATTTTAGCAAGATATCTATATATCCCTTTCCGAAGCCCAACAATCCTGTGGTTATGATCTAATAAAAGACTTATTCTGAAGAGGAAAAAATTGAGGTGGAGTGCTCCTGTGTCTCGCCCAGGTTTACATAGTAGCATATAGCAGATAGTGTAGCATCTGTATCTGTCTTCTACTGTGCATTTACAGTGCCTAACATGGACTCATGTTCAATTTTACATTATGAGAGAAAGACTGAAAGAATTCCTAAATAAATTATGTCCAATCCAGAGTAAGACTGACCTTGAGATTCAGAAGTTTGTTTGAGATGTATGAGTTTAGCTTCTTTATTTATTCATCAGTTATTCTGAATTAGTCGTTTCTGACTGATAGATAGATACCAATAGTGGGGTCTGTCAACAAAAGGAAAGTCGAAGTAACACAAATCTTAAAATCATATTGAGACAGATGTTTAATATCCTGAAAGATATTTACCTGGGAAACTAAGTATGTTCTATTGCTACCAGTTCCAGGAGAGAGAACCAGGCTTGGTGATAATTCAGTGAACCCTGATGATAGTCTGTTTAATTAAGAGAGTCAAAGTGTAAGGTCTCAGGCAGTGTGCAGATGGCAATGGAATGGGCTCTGCATCCTGTGTCTGGAAGAACTGTATTCTCACACCAGATGAATTCTGGCTAATAAAACTACCTGGCACAGGTGTAATCAATTTCTGATCTCAGCTCTCACAATGTTTGGAAGATATAGGCAGAGAAATAATGCAAGCCTTTATTAAATGCCCCCAGGTTTCATGGCAAAGAAGGACAAAAAAAAAAAAAAAGAAAAAGAAAAGGATAGGCTAGAGTTCTATGATCCTACAGACAAATTTTCAGTATGTAAAGTGACTGGACTCACTATGCCATTGACTCTTCATCTACAAAGGCAGTCAGGACTAAGAGTGATGCCACAGGCATTGCTGTGCCTCAGCAGGAGGTCAGTAGGTGCCAGAAGAGAAGCAAACAGGCAGATTGGTTACTCCTTACTGCGCCATAAGAATCACAGGTCTCTTCTGCCACCTAGAGGCAACTTTGGAAAGAAAGTTAGGGAGGAAAACCTCAAGAGAAGAGGAAAAGACTTTTAGGAGGGTTTAATTGATTGACTGTTTTCCCAAAGAAGACTAAATTAACACAAACTACCTTGCTGTGAAATATGAATTTATTTTAGTGGGCAAGTTACATTTTTCTTAGGAAGCAATAGGATTGGAGAATCCAGAGCAAGATGAAATTGGATTTGGACGACAAAAAACACGATTTTTTGCTGAACCAATTTGCAGTATGCCAATTGTGACCCCCTTATCAGTATTGTTACACATAATTTACAAATAAGGAATCTGTCACTAAGAAATATTCAAAAATAACGGTCATAAAAAAACATGTATTTTAAGGTGCCAATTCCTAGGAAACAGGTTCTACATAGAAAACTGAGAGGAAGTGACAGTTTTGCCACTTGAGAGCTAAGTTCCAATAAGGTTGAACAAAGAGCATACAGACTACCGGTTGAGAATTTGGAGAAAACACTTACCTTGCCCCAAGGAAACTAATATGCAGATTTTCCAGGATTGGATAATTTCAGATATTGTATTCCATTATTCTTGCAAGTTCACATTTGACACTAAAATAAAAGAGAGAGAAAGTGAAAAAAATTCAGAACACTGCAAGATTTCTTTGTCTTATTTTGTGTTTTAATGTAGTTAGCATTTGATTATTTCTATTCAGAACCCATCTATTTCTCAATCCAAAGCTTGGAACCACTGCATGGGAAAATCTTATCAGTATTCTTCCAAAAATATTTTTTCTGAAATTGAAATGACATGTATTTCATGATTTTTCTAATATTGCTGAGAGATGAAAGGTTTCTTAAAATCTTTTCTCCAAAAGAAACAGGTACCTTTTGTTTTTGATTATTGTAGAGGAGGGAATTTATTTTGAAAGAAACAGAGAAATCTCTCTGGTGACATAAAAACTAATGAATATCCAATGTAGTTAATTTTTTCAAACCTTTTAAATTGAATTCCCTTGGGAGCCATTAGAAGAAAGTTGAAGGAACACAGAATTCTACCTAAAATGCTAGATGTTGCATAAAGCAAAGGGAAGGACTGATAAAATAATGATCTGCTGCTTGTAAATTTTCCTTCTCATTATGATATAAAATTGAGAGGTATTTAGTTTTCTTTCTATTCTATTTTAAGGAGAAAACATGAACTTAATAGAATTTGATCGAGGCCTAGAAAAAGCAAATAAACCCCAATTTAGGTGATTCTATAGTGCCACAGGATGAATAAGTATTTTCCTGAGTAGTGTTGAGGTTCTCCTTTGGAAAGAACATGAATTTTTAGTTTTCTGAGATACCAAAGCATTACTGTTTTTTAAAGTAATGAGGCAACATCCTTGGATTTAGAGAAAATATATAAAATGTGTAATCCAGAATTGGATATTTTTAGGGTGAAATCTGCATTGAGTCAATAACATATTTGATTCTAAGCTTTCATATAAAGTATATTTAGATACTTTATAAAGCATATAAATTTATACATAAAATATTATTTTTATTTTATACACTGTAAAATATATTATAGATGCCCAGGAATGCCTGGCCCTGTGTTCCACACACTTCTGTGCTATTAAAAGCTGGTAGTTACTTTTCATACTAAAGAGCACTTGTGGGAGTGGAAGAGATGATTATAATAAACAGTGCTCTCAGATTAGTCAAACATTGGTGAAAAATAGATGAAATCTAATAGCTTGAGACTACCTGGAGAGATTATTTTACTCTCGTCTGTTTATCTTGAATATTCTAAACTCCTCCCCATCCCCCCAATTTTTGAAAGATAAACTTGTGGGATATAAAAGTCTTAGCTGAGTTTTTGTTTTGCAGTATCTTAAATATATCATACCATTGCCTTCTTGGTGTCATGGTTTCTGATGATAATCATCACTTAATCTTATTGTGTATACCTTATGTGTTATACATTGTTTTTCTCTTGCTGCTCTCAGAATTCTCTCTTTGTCTTTGGCATTTGACATTCTGTTTAGTACGTGTCTCGGAGTTGGTCTGTTCAGATTCATTTGAATGAGAATACTTTGTGCTTCTTGGACAAGGACATCTATATCCTTCATTAGATTGGGAAATTTTCTACCATATTTCTTCAAATATTCCTTCTGCCCCTTTTCCCTTCTCTCCTCCTTCTGTAACATCCATGACACTTATATGTGTACATCTCTTGCTGTCATTTAGGTCACTGGGACTCCTGTTCAATTTTTTCCATTCTTTTCTTCATCTGTTCTTTTGTATGTTCACTTTCAGAGGCCATGTCTTCAAGCTCACAGATCCTTTCTTCTGCTTCCTCAAATCTGCTATTAAATGTCTCTGGTATATTTTTAATTTCATTTATTGCAACTTTCATTCCAATAAGGTCTGCTATTTTTCTATGTATGCTTTCAAATTCTTCTTTGTGCTACCCCAGTGTGTTCTGAATATCCTTAATCTCTTTTGTCATCTCATTAAATTTATTAAGGAGATTTGTTTGAACATCTATGACTAGTTATTTCAACTCCTTTATGTCATCTGCAGGCTAATCTATTTCCTTTAACTGAGCCATATCTTCCTGTTTCTTGGTATGGTTTGTAATTTTTTGTTGTTGTTTTCACATATGGCTGGCTAGATGTATTTATTCTGGGTGTAGTTTTTCCCTTTATTTTAGTGTTTTCTTGTATTTTCTCCCTTGCTCATTGTGTAGTAGGAGTTGATGTAGTTGGTGCTGTAAGCTATGGAGGCTGGAGCTGCTCACATCACCCCAGGAATTAATGTAACTCCTCCAACCTTTCTTCTCTTCCAGGGGTAGGGACAGAGCTGCAGCCTTGTATAATAATCCAAGTTGGGGAGAACAAGACTGTCCATAGTTGCCCAGAGAGACTGATGAAGCTTCACACCCCTCCTCCCTTACTTTGGGCAGGGATGGAGCTATAGTTTTGGGCAGAAATTTATGCTGTGTGGGTCCAACCTGACCACAGTTGCCCAGGTAAAGTGACATATCACCAGTATCCCTTCCTGCCAAGGGTGGGAATGGACCCTCTGGTCTGCCCAACAATCTAATCCATGTGGGCTGAATACATCTGCAGTTGTCCTGAGAGGCTGAGGGAGTACTGTCCCTTCTACCCTTTAGGGGGTTTGAATAGAATCACCAACACCCACCAATTCAGTCCTGGTAGGCCAAAATTATCTGCCACTGCCCAGAGAGGCTGAGGAAACACCCCCCCCCATCCAATTAGGGCATGGGGTTGGATCCACAGGCACACAACAGTTCAGTCTCTGTAGGCTGAAAGTACTCTCCATTGTCCGAAGAGGCTGTGGAGTCACCAGACCCATTTTGTCCTATTGGGGGTGGGGAATGGATCCACAGGCATCCAACAGTACAGTCCATGTAGACCAAAAGTGTCTCCCATTGCCCAGAAAGGCTGTGGAAACACCAGGCCCCTCCTTTCCTATTAGAGGTGAGGGTGGATCCACAAGTACCCATCAGTCCAAGCTGTTTGGCCCAAAAACACCTGCAGTTACCCAGAGCGGCTGAGCAAATGGAATCCATCTCTTGTCCTATTGGGGATAGGAGTGGAGCCACAGGTGCCCATTGGTTATGTTTGTGCAGGCCAAAAGCACCTGCAGTTGCCGTGAGTGGATGAGGGAACACCAGCCTCCTTCTATCCTATGGGTGAACAGAGGTGGAGATGGACTCAAAGGTGCTCAACAAACCAGTTAGTGTAGGCTTAAAATGCCTGCCATTGCCCAGAGAGGCCAAGGATACCCAACTCCTTTCCTGTCCTATTGGGGTGTGGTGATGCAGCCCCAGGTGTCTGACTGTTCCATCTGTGCTGGCAGAGAGCACCTGCACTTACCTAGAAAGATCCTGCCAGCTTCCTCCCTGCTGGAGGAGGGGCTGTTAGCCTAGGCTAGGGATGCAGTCCAATCTAGGTGGAAGGAAGCCAGTCCCTAACTTCACTGGATTTTGAGTCTGCCAGGCTTCCCCTCATGCTGAGGGCAGAGTCAAAATGGCAGCTATGGGACTCTTTCCAACTTGGACAGGCTTAAACCTTAGCTGTTTCTAAGATTATACTTTAGCAAGTTGAGTCCACTAATCAGTAGCTAAAGTCAGTGGACAACTGTCTCTTCCTCCACTGTTTATGGGAAATGGATCTTCTAACTCCATCCACGGAATAGCTCCTGAGGCAGCTTGTGCTGCTAGAGAAGGATGGGCACTGGCCTCTGTGGCATGGCTTCCAGTTTCCCAGAGAGGTGCTGTAGGTACCCCCAGCTTCCTCCCTGCCAGAGGTGGCGCTGGAATTTAGGCTAGAGCTGCAATCCTATCTTGGTGGAAAGAAGTCGGTCCCTACCAGCACTGTGATTTTCAATCAGCCCCGCTTTCCCTCATGCTGGGGTCGGAGTCAAAGTAGTGGCTACCTGCCTCCTTCTGAACTGGACAGGCTTAAAGTTTAGCTGTTCCTTGGATTATACGTTAGCCGACGAATTTACTAATCAATAGCTGAAGTCAGTGCCATATCATGTCTTCCTCCCCCGTTTTTTGGAGCTTCCAATTCTAGCTATGGAATAGCTGCTGAGGCTGCCTGCATCACGGGCACCCACCTGTGTGGCATGGAAGGCTCTACTCATGAATCCTCTCTGCAGATGGGCAGTCTCCTCCTTCCATACTTTCAAGAAATATTGTTCTCCTGGGGCCCCCAAACAGATGCTCTAGGTAGCTCTGGGTGATTACCAACTGCCTTGCAGCATGAGCAGACTCCAGTAGCTCCTCACTCTGCTGCCATCTTGGCTCTTGAAGTACAGTTTTCTGAGTCAATATAAGTTCTTATTTCTCATTCTTAGAAATGGGATGGTGCAGCCTTTTGATATTTGTATCTTTCACTTTGCAAGAAACTTCCACACTGTTGTCCAGAGTGGCTTGATCATTTCATTGCTCTGCCAACAAGGAGAGTTCAAGTTACTCTGTGTCCTTGCAGGTACATGGTATTGCCAGAATTTTTTTCAATCATTTTAGTAGGTGGCAATGATTTGTATTTCCCAATGGTTAAGTTATTTAGCATATTGTATGATGCTTATTTGTTATCAATAGATTGTCTTTGGTGAGGTTACTTTAACTGTATACTGAAGTTATATTTTCAGTCATGTCTTTTCCTGTTTTTCTGTTTTGAAGTTGTTTAAATATGTTGGGTGTAAGTCCACTGTGATACATATAATTGAAAAATATTTTTCTCATTATGCTATTTTCTTTTCTTTCGCTTAACTATATCATTTGCAGAGTATATGTTTTAAATTTTTATGAATCCAATTTGACCATTTTGTTTGTTTGTTTGTTTATGGATCATGCATGAGGCAGTGACCATGATATATGGGACTGACATACTCTTTCCAATTGGTTGTTTTCTAGAGATCAGTTACACATCTTTCCTTTTGTGGGACTCATAAAAAGAAAAAAGGAAAGCAAGAGAAAGAAAAGAAAACAATTTAAATAAACTTGAATATTTGTTGGTATATTTACTATTCAAAGATCAAGGATTCCCGGACTGATTTTTATATAAGAGTAAAATAATCTCTCCAGGTAGTCTCAAGCTCTTAGATTTCATCCAGTACTTACTACTGCTTGACTACTGTGAGAGCACTGTATACTATAATCATCTATTTCATTCCCACAAGGGCTTTTTATTATGAAAAGTAGCTACCAGCTTTTATTAGCATGGAAAAGTGTGGAACATAGGGCCAGGCATTCCTGGTCATCTATAATATATTTTACAGTATACAAAATATAAATAATATATTATATATAAACTTATATACTTTATAAGCTTAGAATGAAGTATGCTATTGACTCAATGCATATTTCACCCTAAAAAATATCCAATACTGGACCCCACATTTTATATATTTTCTCTGACTATATATAAATTCTATTTTGTTCATGTTTTCTCCTTGAAAAAGAATAGAAAAATAGTAAATATCTCTGAAAATTATATCATAATGAGAAGGAAAATTTACAAGCAGGAGATCATTATTTCATTAGTCCTTCCCTTTGCCTTATGCAAAATCTAGCATTTTAGTTAGAATTCTGTGTTCCTTCAACTTTCTTCTAATGGCTGCCAAGGGAATCCGATTTAAAAGGTTTGATAAAATTAATTGCATTGGATATTCATTAGTCTTTATGTCTCTGAGGGATTTCTAAATGTTTCTTTCAAAATAAATCCCCTCCTCTACAATAATCAAAAACAAAAGGTACCTGTTTCTTTTAGAGAAAAGATTTTTAGAAACCTTACATGTCTTAGCAATATTAGAAAAATCATGATATACATGTCATTTCAATTTCAGAAAAATATTTTTGGAAGAATACTTATTGGATTTTCCCATCCTATGGTTCCAGATTTTAGATTGAGAAGTGGGTGGGATCTGATCAGAAATAATCAAATGCAAACTACATTAAAACACTAAAAAGACCAAGGAAATCCTTCAATGTTCTGAATTTTTTTCACTCTCTCTCTTTTTTTTAAGTGCCGTGTGTGAACTTGTGAGAATAATGGAATACAATATCTGAAATTTTCCAATCCTGGAAAATCTATATATATTCCTTGGGGCAAAGTAACTGTTTTCTCCAAATTCTTAACCTACAATCTGTTTGCTTATTTGCTCAACCTTATTGAGACTTAGCTCTCAAGTGGCAGACCTGCCACTTTCTCTCAATTTTCTATGTAGAACCTGTTTCCTAGAAAATGGCACCTTGAAATACATGTTTTTTTTTATGATTGTTATTATTGACTATTTCTTAGTGTCAGATTCCTTATTTGTAAATTATGTGTAACAATACTGGTAAGGGGGTCACAATTGGCATACTACATATTGGTTCTGCAAAAAATGGTGTTTTTTGTCATCCAAATCCAATTTCATCTTTCTCTGGTTTCTCCAATCCTCTTGCTTCCTGAGAAAAATTAAACTTACCCACTAAAATAAACTCATATTTTACAGCAGTCTAGTTTGTGTTAATTCATTCTTCTTTGGGTAAACAATCAATTAAACCCTCCTAAAAATCTTTTCCTCTTCTCTTGAGGTTTTCCTCCCTAACCTTCTTTCCGAGGTGGCCTCTAGATGGCAGAAGAGACCTGTGATTCCTAATGCATGGTAGGGGATAACCAATCTGCCTGCTGTGCTTCTCTGCTGGCACCTCCTGACCTCCTTCTGAGGCACAGGAATGCCTGGGGCATCACTCTTAGTCCTGACTGCCTTTGCAGATGAACAGTCGATGGCACAGGGGCTCTAGTCACTTTACATACAGTGATAATTTATCTGTAGGATCATAGTTCTCTAGCCATTTTTTTTTTTGTCTTTATTTGCCATGAAACCTGGGGGTATTTAATAAAGTCTTGCATTATTTTCTCTACCTATATATTCCAAACTTTGTGAAAGCTGAGATTAGAAACTGGTAACACCTGCCACAGGTAGTTTCTTTTAGCCAGAGTTCATCTGGTGTGAGAGTACAGTTCTTCCAGACACAGGATGCAGAGCCCATTCCATTGCCATATGCACACTGCCTGAGACCTTACACTTTGACTCTGTTAATTAAACAGACTATCCTCAGGTTCACTGAATTATCACCGAACCTGTTTCTCTCTTCCTGGAACTGGTAGCAATAGAGCATACTGAGCTTCCCAGGTAAATATCTTTCAGGATATTAAACATCTGTCTCAATATGATTCTAAGATTTGTGTTACTTCGACTTTCCTTTTGCTGACAGACCCCACTATTGGTATCTAACTATCAGTCAGGATCGACTAATTCAGAATAACTTGTGAATAAATAAAGAAGCTAAACTCATACATCACAAACAAATTCCTGAATCTCGAGGGCAGTCTTACTCTGGCCTGGACATAATTTATTCAGTCATTCATTCAGTCTTTCATTATGTAAAACTGAGCATGAGTCCATGTTAGGCACTGTAAATTCACAATACAAGACAGATACAGATGCTACACTATCAGCCATATGATACCATTTGAACCTGGGGAAGACACATAAGCACACTGTACCTCAATTTTCTCATCTTCAGAATAAGTCTTTTAATAGGTCATACCCAGAGGTTTGTTGGCCATGTGTAAAGGGATATATAGATGTCTTGCTAAAATAATAATAATAATTTAAATTATATGGTGATATCATGATTGTTATTATTATTACCTTCATTCTAACAAATGTATTTTCCCTGTCACATCCTTGCAAACTACACTGTACAAAACAATTACTTTATCAGATTATTATTTTGAAAAAGCGAGCTAAGAAAAAGCTGACATAAAACCTTCTGAAATAATATATTTACTAGTAATAGAATTTATCTGACATCCTCATTTTTGAGAAGTCCTATTTGAACTTTATCACTAAGATTATGTTTATTATTAATGATTTGCTTTGTATTTTGCCAAATTTAGGCAGAAGGGGAGCTAACAGTCCAATTTTACATAAAGGCAAGAAGAGGTGGGTTTCAATGTATTTTCATAAAAAGTGTGTTTTCTTTTATTTTACTATGAGTATAAACCAAATATCATTAGGGAGAAAATTGCATTGTGTCGCAAAAATAGGTTTTCAAATGACAAAATTACCATGTTGTAGTTTATGGCCATTGAGGTTAACAAAATGTTATGTATTTCAATAACTTGTCTAATCTTACTCAAAGCACAATGAAGTAAGTTAAATATTTATAATTGTTGCCCAATTTAATGTAAAAAGCAACTTTATATGAGTTAAGCAATCAAAGTATACATAAGGGGAGTAACAAAGCTAAGATGAAAAATCTATATTTTTAAAGTGGAAGAACCAATTAGTCTTTTCATTACCTCAAAGACATGAAAGGGCTTGCAATTGTGTGGGATAGCTCTTTTGCTATTTGTTGTTAAATGCATGTTTTAAGTTCTTTGTGCAGAACTTAAGCACTATTAATGTATTTGAAATCATATAATGAATTGACATCTACTCTTCTTTACACACAGACCTACCAGAATTCAGAATTTAGCATGCCAAATAAAACATCAATTACAGAGTTCATTCTTCTGGGACTTGCAGATGACCCAGAGTTACAAATTGTTATATTCTGCTTTATGTTGTTCACATAGTTATTGAGCTTAAGTGGAAACTTTACCATCATCACGTTAACACTGTCAAATATTTCTTTGAAGACTCCCATGTAATTCTTCCTTAGGAATTTCTGTCTCTTAGAAATTTCATTCATAAGAGTCAGTATTCCTAGATTTCAGACCAGCATTGCTACAGGAAACAAAACCATTTCCTATAATGCTTGCATGACACAATTATTTTTTTTAATCCTTCTTGGAGCAACAGAATTTTTTCATCTGGCTGTTATGTCCTATGATCGCTATATGGCTATCGGCAAACCTCTGCATTACACAAGTATAATGAGCAAAAAAGTCT
>JAQZBX010106687.1:0-10773 GCA_029593785.1 Cabassous unicinctus
GTGTATTTCCTAATAAATATATTATTTAAGCAACCATCTTGAGTATAGTTAGCAACTTAAAGAAATTTAAAATTGATACAAAATTTGCAGACCATATTGCAGTTTTTCATATGTCTGAATAATGTGCTTATGAGCCTTTTCTCCACCATTATTAAATCCAGTGCAGAATCATGTATTTCATATAATTGTCATTATCTATTTAGTTGCTTTTTTTCTTAAATTTTGGAAACATAGACCATATAAACTTTCCATGCCAACCACTCCCAAGCACACCATTCAGGAGATTAATCACATTCACAATATTGTACTAACTTCATCACCAGCCATTATGAAATCTTCCCTATCACACCAAAAAGAAATCTTGCAACCATTAAGCATTAACTCCTCATTTCTCCTCACACCCACACCTCACAAGCTTTACTCCATTTTCTGTCTCTGTGACTTTGCATATTCTAGAACTTCATATAAGCAGAATAAAAAAAAATCTGTGCCTTTCTGTCTGATATTTTACTTGGAATGAAGTGTTCATGATTCATACATGAAGTGTCATGCATCAAAATTTCATTATTTTTAAAAGCTGAGTAATGTTCCATAGTATGAGTAGACTATATTTGTTTTTTCACTCATCTGTTGATGTACATTTGGTTTCCTTCTACTTTTTGGCTATTATGAATAATGCTTCTGTAAACATTGGTGTATAAATATCCATCTGAGTCCATGCATTCAGTTTTTTTTGGTATGTACCAATATATGTTATTAGTGATTCATGTGGTAGTTCCATGTTTAACTATTTGAGGAAACACTGAATGCTTTCCATACATGTTACACAATTTTACATCCCCACCAAGAATTTTGGAGGGTTTCTATTTCTCTACAACATGGCCAGCACTAGTTGTTTTCTGTCATTTTTAAAATAATAGCTTTTCTATTGGGTGTGAAGTGGTATCTCATTGTAGTTTAAATTTAGATTTTCCTGATGTCTACTGATGTTATTATTTCATGTGCTTATTAGTCTTTTTTTTTAATTCTTTGGAGATGTATCTATTGAAGTCCTTTGCCAATTCATTTTTAATTCAGTTGTTTGTCTTTTTTTGTGGATTTGTAGGAGTTCTTTATATATTATAGATATCAAACTCTTATCAGATATATGGTTGCCAAATATTTCCTCCGATTCTTGTGGCTGTCTTTTCAGTTTCATGATAACATTCTTAAATGTGCAAAGGTTTTCTTTTTCTTTTTACTTTTGATAAAGTCCAATTTCTCTATTCATTTCCTTTGTTGCTCTTGCTTTGGTATAAAGTCTAAGAATCCATTTTCTAATATGAAGTGCTGAATATGTTTCTGCATGTTTTCTTCTAGGAGTTTAAGAGTTTTAACACTGTTTTAGTCTTTGATATATTATCAGTGATTTTTCATTAATGGTGTAAGGTAGGGGTCCACTTTCATTCTTATGCCCATGGATATCCAATTTTCTGAGCACCATTTATTGAAGAGACTGTTCTTTCCTCATTGAGAGTCATTTATGCATTTGTGCCAGTGGACCCATTTTTTATATATGTCAGGAAGCTTTGGGTCCTTAGCTATGCTTAGTGGCAATTTGAGGAGCAACAGCCATCCTCTGCCCCGTCTTTGTGTACAATTTTCAGATTAGCTCAGTATTGTGTGAGCATTCCTGGCCTGCAGGTAAGGTCTTATGTGTTGGTAAATGAGCCCAAGACCCATGCAGTCAGCAAAATTATTAAAAACCCAGAGCCAAGGTGAACATTCACATTGAACCAGCTGGTGGGAACTGGCTCCTAGGAATGTTACTTGAACCAGGTCAGCTTAACTTCGTGTTGTTTCTCCCTTGTTAAGAGATTGCATCATGCTTTTCCTCAGGGCTTGCAATATGCCTGGTGTTTACAAGCCTGGGTCTTGTTTCTTCTATGGGTAATAGGTACTCATGGTAAGATAAAAGGAGGTCAATTTTTTATGTAACTGGTGTCTACCAGACATAGCTTTGCTGCACCTCTAAAGGAGATCCAGACTAATGACCACTCAGACTGGGAACAATGATCTCCAATTTCTACTTGCTCTGGAAGTGATGTTCCAAACTATTGCTGAAACCGTTTTTCTTTTCGGCTCCAGAATTTCTATATTTCTATTGGATTTATTTTTATAATTACTGTCTTTTTATTGTTATTACTTTAATATATATGCTATATATTGTATTTCTGGATTCCTTTAACTTTTTGTCCATAATTTCTTTCATCTCTTTCATCAAATTTATGACAGTTGACTTAAAATATTTTACTCATCCAGTGTGGCATCATCCTTTGATTCAGGTAATATCTATTGCTTTTTTCTATGAATCATCCAAAATTGCCTGGTTTTTTTATATGCAATATAATTTTTTTAGAAAACTTTTCATTTTCAATATTATAATGTGGTGACACTGGAAATCAGACACTTCTGCAGTTTTACTGTTGTTTTGTGACAGGTACAATTTTCTGTTGTCTAGTAACATATACAATTTTTTTTTGCAAAGATTCTATTTTGTGTCATGTGTGGTCACTCAAGTTAAAGTTGTTTTTTCTCATGGGTAAGCCAGTGATCTGAAAAAGATTTTCGTAAATATCTGGAGCTAAAAAGGAAAAAATAACCTCTCTCAATCTTTGCAAATTAGCTGTTTTCTGGGGCAATCCTTCAGCAATTAGCCTAGCTGCCTACAATTCTAGGCCTCATCCTTCTCTTCCTTCTTGTGCAAAGCCCAAGGATTAGTTGGAGGCAAAAACCAGGCTTCTCTGTTGATGGGTTTTCACTCCACTTTTCTCAGTATATATGGTAATCATTCAAAGCCTTTATTCTTCCAAGCATCATCATCCTCAGCTTCATCATTCCCAGGATTTTGTGCATGTGCCAATCTCCCTGTCTTCCATCACTTGTCCCAAGTATAAAAGGGAGGTTATCTTTAAATGCTTCTGACAGTTGCTACCCAGGAAGTCAATCAAGTTTAATGGGGTTAAAAAAAAAAAAAGCAAGTCTAAGCACTGGTCCCTCAAGGCAATGCCATAAAAGTCAATTAACACAAACACAATTTTCTGAGACCCATGTACATTTTCTACCCATGGCAACTTCAGACTGCTCTAAGGAACATATATTGCAATCTACATAACCTCTGATAAATTGAGGAATGATAGCTATTAGATGGGTAAGCAAAAATAGCAATGCATTCTCAGTGAAATTTTACAGCTTCTTTCATGTTTATGCATTTTTCTATTTGCATAAGTTTTTTTATTAAGCTCTAGAATTTTGAAAAAAAATAATTCTTATTGGTTTTCAAGCTTAATGGCTGAATCAGTATAGGAACTTTCTCTTTGAGCACCCTACTCTGCCATTTTTTATGGCATCACTCTGAGAAAAAGTTTTGATATGTTAGTGAATCAAATGAAATTCTCATACATTATTGGTGAGAGTGTAAAATGTGACATCCACTTTAAAAAATGATCTGGTAGTATGCACTAGAAAAAAACATACATCTACTTTATCATCCAGCAATTTCTCTTTTAGTTATATGCTTAAGAGAAACGAGAGCTTATGTCCACCAAAAGACACGCAAAACAATTCTAAATAATTCATTTTTAGATAAGAAACAATTGCCCACTCTCAAGGGAACTGATAATAAATTGTAAATTATTAATATAGTAGAAAAGCCTTATATATGGAAAAGGAAAACCATTGATACAACTCCTCAAACAGTCAGATAGACATTGTGATGAGCAAAATAATTCAACTACAACAGAGAACATACTGTATGATGCATTTTATTAATTTCAAGACTAGTCAAAATAATAAATTACAGAAGTTAAAATAATAAATATTTATAGGGGATATTGAAATGTGAAAAAATTAAGATAAAATCAGATACACAAAAACAGACATTTTCATGCCAACATCCCAGTAGTAAATGAAATGTGAACAGATGCTCCACAGATTGAAGGAAAACCATCATAGATGGAAGCATTGGAAGAGGAAGGGATAAAGGACAAAGACCATCCTAAGGAACAGAGAGAGTCTGTAACAGCAATCAGAGATAGTCCCATCCATCTGTCCCATGGGATCTAAGCCCTTCTCAATTAGAGGTAGAGTGTGCATCACCATCCCAGAATCCTCAGGATTGGGGAATGAACAATGGAGTAGAGTAGACTTACAGTTTTTCTACTATAGACCTATTGTGATTCTAGCAATGGAAAAACTTTTATCATTGTGTGGAGGCAGTGGCCACTGGAGGATCTGAGGGAGTGGAGAGGCAAAAACAGGTGTAATATGGGGGCATTTTTGGAACTTGGGAATTCTCCTGAATGACATTGCAATGACAGATACAGGCCATTATATATCTTGTCAAAATGTACAAAATTGTGCAAGAGACAGTGGGGACTACAATGTAAACTATAATCCATGTTTAGTGTTGATGCTCCAAAATGTGTTCATCAGTTGTAACAAATGTACCACACCAATGAAGGATGTTGCTAATATGGGAAAATATGCAAGGTGTAGGGCGCAGGGCATATGGGAATCCCCAATATTTTTTATGTTACATTTATGTAATCTAAGTATAATTAACAAAATCAAAGAATGTATTTTAATAGTCACTCAAATGGTAAATACATGGGATCTAGGATATGGGTAAGCTAAACTGGATTGTAAATAGCTAAAGATGGATAAAGAAATCTATAGTGTATTATAACCATATAAACCTTATCACTGTATCACCAAAAGCTATAAAAGGAGAAAAAAGTAAAAGCAAAATATCCTTTATCAATCCAATATAAGAAAAATAGAATAAAGAAGAGATGGGATAAATAGTAGACAGAAACTCAAAATGTTTCAATAGTTACATTAAATGTAAATAACCTGAATAATCCAATTAAAAGAAAAACATTGCAAACATGGAATAAACTTATATATGTCTTACATAAAATATAAAGCAATGGTCTTTCTGTTGAAAGGAAAAAGTTATTTGAAATACATACAGACTGTATATATTGAATATAAATTAGAAACACAAACCAAAAACTGATGTGATTATATGGCTGCATTCTTATCAAACAGAACATACCTGAAGTCAAAATATATGGCTCAATATTAATGTTATTTTTATCATGATAGAAAAATCAATGCTAAATTTATGTTCACCTATTATAATAGCTTCACATTATACAATGCATAACATGATACATCAAAAAGGGGAATTTTAAAATCCAAAATTATGACTGGATATGTTTATAGAATTCAGCCAGTATAATAATGATATGACAACCACAAGGAAAGGTATAAGAGTTTTTAACAGTATAGTTGACTAACTCCTAATAGTGCAGAATGTACATTCAGGTGTATGTTGAGTAGTTTATCCTCATTAAGTGTGTGCTGTCTGAGCACAGTTGAATTAAACAGGAAATTAAGGACAGAAAAGTACATAGCACCTTTAAGAAGCATGTAGATGCTTTCTATTTTCCTAACAGGATTGGAATGACCCACTCATACCATCATTATGATGACTGAACAATTTTTATTGTAGCAGTTCTTAATATGCACTCTGTGTCAGTTACTAGTCTAAATGACTCACAAGTTCCATTTAGTCCTACTCTCAAGTGGCACATGAGGGTGGACATTGTTGTTAATGTGCTTACACGTGGAGAAACTGAGGAAGCAGCAATAAACTAATGTGATGATAATCATCCACCTTATAGGTCACTGTGCTGGGCTCTGGCACAAAGCAAATATATGGTTTGGACAATTACAGAAAGATGGTTTTGCCACTTACCCATTAGTAATAACATGAGTTTGTTCTAACTAATGAACACTACTCCATTCTTGAGAGGAAAACCCTGAGAATGAGAAGGAAATCTTTGTGTCCTGTGATTGGGCTGAGGCAAGATTTGTGTCTCCTAATCTGCTTTTTGGTATCTAAGATCCAAAGGCATTTCTTCTTAAGAGCCCTCAGAATATTAGAGGAACTGTGATTTTCTTTCTGTTTAAGTAACTGTCCCTTTTTGGTATCTAGGATCCAAAGGCATTTCTTCTTAAGAGTCCTCAGAATATTAGAGGAACTGTGATTTTCTTTCTGTTTAAGTAACTGTCCCTTTAATCTTCACCAATTCTTGCATATGTTCAAATACACTAATATATCATTATAATAAAAGTTCTGTTCATGGACAGATTTTTCTTGGGTCCTGTTTCCTAAACAATCTAGTACCAATTATCTCACTGAAATTTCCCATGGGCACTGGATATTATTGGTGCCAATGCCAGTGTTCCCAGGGGATTTCTCTGATACCATTGGAAATACCCATTTGGAAATAAAACTTAACATGAAAGCTATTGTTACAATGGAAAGGTCTGGTCTGGATGTTAGTTATCTCTACTAAATATTCTCACTCATCCTTGCTTGCAGGTGTAACATGATTGAAATCTTTCCACGAATCCTGACTTGTCTATCCAGGGTAACAAAAAACAAAATTAGCTTCTAAGACTTTGTTGGTTTAATTTTTTTTTTTTCTTCTGCGCCTTCCCTTCACGCCATGATTCACCTCTATTTCTTTCCTATACTGCTCACTTGATTTTCTGAGAAAACTCTCAAGGGGACTATTATAAAAAATATAAATATGGAAGGTACTAACACAGTGAGACAAACAACAGCTACTTTCTTTTTATTCAATGCATTAAAAACTCAGTTAAAGCAGTTTTAGCAGAATTAAAAACTGTTCATGGAAGCAAAGATTGAGCTAATTGTAACACCAGATGGAGCAGGTGCAGGAGCAGCTCTGTACACTGAAATTTTGAGGAGATCTCATTTATCAATTTTTTCTTTTGCTGCTCATGATTTGGCCATAAAGTTCAAGAAACCATTTCCTATTACAAGGTCCTGTAGATGTTTCCCTACATTATCTTCCAAGGTCTTTATGGTCTTGATTCTTATATTTAGATATTTGATCCATCTTGAGTCGATTTTTGTATAAGGTATGAGATAGTGTTCCTCTCTCATTCTTTTGGATATGGATATCCAGTTCTCCAAGCACCACTTGTTGAAGAGGCCATTCTCTCCCAACTGTGTGGGCTTGGTGGCCTTGTCAAATATCAGATGACTGTATCAGAGGATTTATATCAGAACTCTCAATTCAGTTCCTTTGGACAGTTTGTCTATCCTTGTGCCAATACCATGCAGTTTTGAGCACTGTAGCTTTGTAGTATGAATTAAAGTCAAGTAGTGTGATACCTCCAACTTCATTTTTCTTTTTCAATATGTCTTTGGAGATTCGGGGTCTCTTACCCTTCCAAATAAATTTTGTAGTTAGTTTTTCCAGTTCCTTAAAAAATGATGTGTTGATTTTAATTGGGATTGCATTAAATCTGTAGATTAGTTTGGGTAGGATAGACATCTTGATGATGCTTAGTCTTCCTATCCATGAACAGGGAATATTCTTCCATTTATTTAAGTCTTCTTTGATTTCCTTTAACAGTGTTGTGTATTTTTCTGTATATAAGTCCTTTACATCTTTGGTTAAATTTATTCCTAGGTATTTGGTTCTTTTAGTTACTATTGTAAATGGTATTTTTTTTTCTGGATTTCCTTCTCAGATTGCTCATTATTGGGGTACAGAAAAGCTACTGATTTTTGAGCATTGATCTTATAGCCTGTGACGTTACTGAACTGCTTTATAAGTTCTAGAAGATTTGTTGTAGATATCTCAGGGCTTTCTACATATAGGATCATATCATCTGCAAATAATGGAATTTTTACTTCTTCTTTTCCAATTTGCATGCTTTTATATCTTTTTTTTGCCTCAGAGCTCAACCAAGTACTTCTAAGACAATGTTAAATAGGTTTGGAAATAGTGGGCATCCTTGTCTTGTATCTGATCCCAGAGGGAAGGCTTTTAAGATTTCACCATTGAAGGTGATGCTAGCTTTGGGTTTTTCATATATGCCCTTAAACATGATCAGAAAGTTTCCTTCTATTCCTATCTTTTGCTGTGTTTTTATCAGGAAAGAGTGCTGTATTTTGTCGAATGCTTTTTCTGCATCTATAGAGATGATCATGTGATTTTTTCTTTCAATCTGTTTATATGGTGTATTACATTGTTTGATTGTCTTATGGTGAACCATACTTGAATACCCGGAATGAAACCCACTTGGTCATGGTGTATAATTCTTTTGATACGTTGTTGAATGCAATTAACAAGTATTTTGTTGAGGATTTTAGCTTCTAGATTCATTAGAGAAATTGGCCTGTAATTTTCCGTTCTTGTGGTATCTTTGTTTGGCTTTGTTATTAGGGTAATGTTGGCATCATAGAATGACTTGGGCAATGTTCCTTCTACTTCTATTTTTTGGAAGAGCTTAAGCAGGATTGGTGTTAGCTTTTTCCAGAATGTTTGCTAGAATTCAGCTGTGAAGCCGTCTGGTACTGGGCTCTTCTTAGTTGGGAGGTTTTTGATAACTGTGTGTATCTCTTTATTTGTAGCTGGACTGTTGAGTTCATCAATTTCTTCTTTCATCAATATAGGCTGTTTGTGAGTTTCTAGGAATTTGTCCATTTCCTGTAAATTATCATTCTTGTTGGCATATAATTTTTCAAAGTATCCTCTTATGATACTCTTTATTTCTGTGGGGTCGGTAGTGATATCCTCTTCTTCATTCCATATTTTGTGTATTTGCATCTGCTCTCTCTTTTTTCTTTTGTTATTCTGGCTAAGGGTTTGTCAACTTTATTGATCTTCTTGAAGAATCACTTTTGGTTTTGTTTATTTTTCTAGTGCTTTCTTATTTTCGATTTCACTTAGTTCTGCTCTAATCTTTGATATTTCATTCTTTCTACATCATTTTGGGTTATTTTGTTGTTGTTTTTCCAATTCCTCCAGGTGTGCAGTTAGGTCTTCAATTTTAGCTCCCTCTTCTTTTTTAATATATGCATTTATTGCTATGAACTTCCCTCTCAGTACAGCTTTGGCTACATCCCATAAGTTTTGATATGTTGTGTTGTCATTTTCATTAGTTTCAAGGTAGTTACTGATTTCTTTGAGATTTCCTCTTTGACCTACTGTTTGTCTAAGAGTGTGGTGTTTAACTTCCATATCTTTGTGCCTAATCTGTTTCTCTGGCCCTTAGTGATTTCCAAATTCATTCCATTGTTATCAGAGAAAGTACTTTGTAAAATCTCAATCTTTCTGAATTCTTTGAGAGTTGTTCTGTGGCCTAGCATGTGGTCTATCTTGGAGTATGATCCATGTGCACTTGAGAAGAATGTATATCCCGTTGTATTTGGGTGTAGTGTTCAGTATATGTCTATATGTTCAGGTCCTCTAATGTATTATTGAGAGTCTTTGTTTCTTTATTGATTCTCTTTCTAGATGTTTTGTCTAATGGTGATAATGGTGTATTAAAGTCCCCCACTATAATTGTAGAGGCATTTATGTCTCCACTTAGTTTTTCCAGTGCTTGCCTCATGTATTTTGAGGCACCCTGTTTAGGTGCATAAATGTTTATGATTGTTCTCTCTTCTTGAAAGATTACCCCTTTTACTAATATATAGTGTCCATCTTTGCCTCCTACATTAGTTTTGCATTTAAAGTCTATTTTGTCAGTAATTAGGATAGCTAATCGTGCCCTTTTATGGTTATTGTTTGCTTGTACATCCATCTCCCTCAATAGGATTGGGAAGTTTCATTTTGTAAAATTGTTTTCCAGCCATTCACTTTCAGCCTCCTTGAATCCCTGGGTCGAAGTTGGGTTTTTTGTAGACAGCATATAGATGGATCATATTTCCTTATCCATTATGCCAATCTGTGTCTCTTGACTGGTGAGTTTAATCCATTAACATTCAGTGTTATTACTCTCAACAAATTTCTTACATCAGCCATATTTTCTTTTGGGTTTATGTATGTCATATGTTGCTTTTATTTCGCTTTTTGTCTTTTCAGTTGTTCTTACACTCTCCTCCATCTCTCTCTCTCTCCCTTTATTTTCCCTTTCAACCTGCAAAACTTCCTTTAGTATTTCTTGAAGTGCAGGTTTCTTATTGGCATACTCTCTTAATTTCTGTTTATCTGTGAATATTTTGAACTCTCCATCATTTTTGAATGCCAGTTTTGCTGGATACAGAATTCATGGCTGGAAGTTTTTCTTTTAGTACTTTGACTATGTCATACCACTGTCTTCTTGCCTTCATGCTTTCAGATGAGAAATCAGCACTTACTCTTATTCTGCTTCCCTTGTTTGTGATGGTTCTCTTTTCTTTTGCTGCCTTGACTATTTTTTCTTTTTCTTGAGCATTGGACATTTTGATAATTATATGTCTTGGAGTAGGCCTGCTGGGCTTTATACCGTTTGGGTTGCATGGTGCTTCCAGGACATGTACATTCATCTGCCTCAATACGATTGGGAAGTTTCAGCCATTATTTCCTTCAACACTCATTCGGTTCCCTTTCCCTTCTCTTCTCCTTCTGGGATGCCTATAATGCATATATTTGTGTGTTTTGTGTTGTTGGTTAAATCCCTAAGTTCCTGCTGTTTTATTTTTCTATCTTTTTGTCTATCTGTTCTATTATCTGTTTGATTTCAGATGTACTGTCTTCTACATCACTAATTCTTTCTTCTGCCTGTTCAAATCTGCTGTTATGTGATTCCAGTGTCTTTTATCATTCTTTGATTGTGCCATTCATCACCATCATATCCATTATCTTTTTATGTATGTTTACAATTTCTTCAGTATGTATTCCCAGTGTTTTCTTTATA
>JAQZBX010106688.1:0-10719 GCA_029593785.1 Cabassous unicinctus
AACTCATTTGTCTTTACCTTTTCTCCCTTTTATTTGAGGTCTTTTTCCAGTTGCATTGCTAGTTGGTGCTTGGTAGTAATCCCTCAGTTCCAGGGAGGCTCATCCCCGGGAGTCCTGTCCCACGCTGGGGGGTAGGTAATGCATTTATATGCTGAGTTTGGCTTAGACAGAGGCCACATTTGAGCAACAAGGAGGCTCCCAGGAGGCAACTCTTAGGCATCCCATAACACTAGGCTAAATTTCAATTTCAAGAGCAAAGGCTCATAAGCATAGTCATCAATATCAGGGACCCATCAGTGGATCATCCTCAAAGTCTTTGTTTCTTTATTGATTCTTTGTTGAGATATTCTGTGTAATGGTGATAATGGTGTATTAAAGTCCCCCACTATGATTGTAGAGGCATCTATTTCTCCACTTAGTTTTTCCAGTGTTTGCCTCATGTATTTTGAGGCGCCCCTGTTAGGTGCATAAATGTTTATGATTGTTCTTTCTTCTTAGAAGATTACCCCTTTCACTAATATATAGTGTCTGTCTTTGTCTCTTACAATAGTTTTGCATTTAAAGTCTGTTTTGTCTGATATTAGTAGAGCTATTCCCACCCTTTTTGGTTATTGTTTGTTTGTAAGATTGTTCTCCAGCCATTCACTTTCAGCCTCCTTGAATCCCTGGGTCTAAGGTGGGTTTCTTGTAGACAACATATAGATGGGTCATATTTCCTAATCCATTCTGCCAATCTGTGTCTCTTGACTGGTGAGTTTAATCCATTAACATTCATTGTTATTACTCTCAAGGAATTACTTACATTAGCCATATTTTCTTTAGGTTTATGTATGTCATATATTGGTTTTATTTCTCTTTTTGTCTTTTTAGTTCTTACACTCTCCTCCAACTCTCTCTCTCCTGCTTTTTCCTTTCAACCTGCAGAACTCCCTTTAGTATTTCTTGAAGGGCAGATTTCTTATTGGCATACCCTCTTAATTTCTGTTTATCTGTGAATATTTTGAACCCTCCATCATTTTTGAATGCCAGCTTTGGTGGATAGAGAATTCTTGGCTGGAAGTTTTTTTTGTTTTTTTTTTTCTTTTAGTACCTTAACTATGTCATACCACTGCCTTCTTGCCTCCATGGTTTCTGATGAGAAATCAGCACTTAATCTTATTGAGCTTCCCTTATATGTGATGGTTCTCTTTTCTCTTGCTGCTTTCAGTATTTTCTCTTTGTCTTGAGCATTGGATATTTTGACGAGTATATGTCTTGGAGTAGACCTGTTGGGATTTATACTGTTTGGGGTGTACTGCGCTTCCTGGACTTGCACATCCATCTCTCTCAATAGGGTTGGGAAGTTTTCAGCCATTATTTCCTCCAACACTCCTTCCATCCTCTTTTCCTTCTCTTCTCCCTCTGGGATGCCTATAATGCATATGTTTGTGCATTTTGTGTTGTCATTCAAATCCCTAAGTCCCTTCTGGATTTTTTCTCTTTTTATCTATTTGTTCTACTGTCTGTTTGATTTCAGATGTACTGTCTTCCACATCATTAATTCTTTCTTCTGCCTGTTCAAATATTCTGTTATGTGCCTCCAGTGTCTTTTTGATTTCTTGGATTGTGCCATTCATCACCATCATATCTGTTATCTTTTTATGTATGTTTACAATTTCTTCAGTATGTTCTCCCAGTGTCGTCTTAATATCCTTAATCTCTTCCTTCACTTCATTAAGTTGGTCCATGATATTTGTTTGGACAGCTTTGATTAGTTGTTCAATGTTCTGCACCTCTTCCTGGTTTTAAGTTTGTTCATTGGACTGGGCCATGTCTCTTGTTTCTTTGTATGGTTTGTAATTTTTTGTTGCCTCTGGTCATCTTTTTATCTGGATGGGTTTATTCAGTCGATTAGCTTCTCTCTTTATTCTAGGGCTTTATTTAATTACTGTTTGTGTGTGTGTGTGTGTGTGTTAAGTTTTCTATGGCACTTTGTTCTTCTTATTCTATTTTGTTGCTGTTTTCTATGTTCCTTGTTTTGGCTTCTTCCTGTCTCTGACCCTCACTCTTCTGGGAGTTGATAATCAGCATCCTGGTTTGCTGTGTCCCAAAACAGGTCCCAACGGCAGCCTTTGGCTTTTTTCTCTGTTGTTTTAGTGAGAGATAAGATTTATATGTCTAATCCATTGGCCATGTTCCACCTATCATAAGTTTTAAATAGGTTATCTTTTTCCTCGGGCTACTTGGACTTAATTGTTTCTCACACTGCTTTAGTTATCAACAAGATGCTTCTGCCTACAAGGCAAGTTCTGGGAGGCAGACCACGGACATGTTTCCTGGTTCAGTCTTCTTTCAGGCTTCTGCCCAACAGATTGGCAGGGACACACAGGCACCCCAGCATTAACACCCAACATAGGTGTTAATCCGCTCCCACCAGAGTAGTGCCAGGTACCTGCAATAGGAGCAGAGACTGGCTCCATATCATGCGGAGTGGGTGGCTGAAGGGCCAGCCAGGACACCACAAGCTTCTCCATTTTAAATGCTTCACATTCTTGAAATGGCACTCACCCTGTTACTGCAACCCCTTAACAGTGTTTTTGGAGTTCTGAGGAAGATAGCTCTGCTAGTTACTGCTAGTTGCTCAAATATTCTGTGGGTAATGGCACTCTGGAGTGTCTTACACCACCATCTTGTGTAAAGTAATTTAAAAACTCTCCTTATAAATGGTGTAAGCAGAAGATGGTCTCAAACATTATCTAGCTATCTAAGTAACATCTATGCAAAACACGCTCACGTTCACTTTCTTTTGTGATAACATATGCAGACAAATTAACTAGGTTCACTATATTCATCTTGGTAAATTATAAATAGATATGGGTAATATATTTTAGAATGAATTTATAATGATATGTAATTTATAATAATAGACTGTTTTAGTTTCCTAGGCTGCTCAAAGCAGATACCATGAAATGGGTTGGCTTAAACAATGGGAATTTATTAGTTTTCAGTTTGAGGTTAAGAACATGTCCAAATCAAGGCATCATCAAGATGATGTTCTGCTCCCAAAGACCTGCTGCTAGTGACCCTTGGCTCTCCTATCACATGCCAAGGCAAAATGGTGGCATCTATTGGTCTCTTCCTTCTCTTTTGGGTTGCGTTAATTTCAGTTCCTTCTGTGGCTTTCTCTCCCTCTCTCTGTATTCATTCCATTTATGAAGGACTCCAGTAATAGGATTAAGTCTATGCTAAATGAGGTGGGTCACCCGTTAGCTGAAGTAGCCTCATCAAAAGATCCTGTTTACAACGGGTTTATACCCACAGGAATGGATTAGACTTAAGAACATGATTTTTCAAACCACCACACTGATGAAGTCTATTTTTGATGGACTGGAGTTGTTCTTAGTTTGGCCACTGACTCCCTGTTTCACCTTGAGCAGCCCTCTGGATCTAGTTCCTCTACTTGGCTCAAGGTGGCTTTTCAATGCCAACTTAAATGTTAAATGTGAAACCACTTTGGAAACTATAAAGCAGCAGACAAATTTAGTTTAGACCAAACTGCAAATGGTCCCTGAGTCCCACAAGCGAGACATTTTCCCTGAGCAGCTCAGCCTGTGTGCATGCGTTCTTGCTCCTGCACCTGCTGGGGCTGAAGAAATCATCCTGTCGGCACGTTCTGGTGCAGCGTACTTCCCTGTGCCATGCTCTAGCCAACATCATAAATGATCCATGTGATGGGCCTCCTGGGATGCAGCAAAGCAGTGGCTTACGTGGCTAGCACGTGGACTATGAGGTGGCAGCTGCAGCCACCTGGTGCGGATAAATTTGTTGCCTTTCAGAACAAGTGTTGGATTTGTTTAAATCCAGCCCAGCAGCTAAACAGACTAGTATGTAAAGCAGCCACGTTCACGTCTGTCGGTAAAGTTTTAGATGCCAGTAAGGTGGATCTTTAAAGAAAATTGCAGGGGGAGGGAGGAAAATGAAGTGTTAGAAGAAATTTGGAGAAAGTTTTCCCCAAAGTCCAAACACCTTGGAACTCAGAGTTTTGGGAAATGGTCAGAAATACCAGCACTTTAGGCCCTGGGCACAGCTCAGAACGTGTATCCAGTAAAATTGTTTTTCCCTCGCAGTGGCTTGTGCACTTGCTGTGTGCACATAATTAATATGAAGTGAACGTTATTTGCATGAAGTAGATGCAGAAACCATGATGCCTCATCAAGAACTCTTGTGGTCCTACTTCAGTCATCAGATCTTTGCACTCTGTCAAGTTGGAGTGTAAATATAGTCCTGGCTGCCCTTGAGTGGATGCTAGATGGATGGTGTTACATTCTCTGCTGAATTTTTGGGCTCCAGCCTACAATTGAATTTTTCAGAGAATGTTGAAATGCTTGGACATCAAGTGAGCCATGCTTCCTTTGGTGGACCAGAAAATGAGTGGTCTCTAGATGCACACCAGGCTATCCCCAAATGAAATGGCTTCCGAGGGAGCGCTGCTCTGGTTTCACACCTTGCCCTTCCATCGTGACTGTATTTGCAGTGATGCATCTTGTTCCGTCCACCTGCGTGGCAGTTTGCTCAGATGGAGTAGGAACTCCCCAATGGTCAGCTAGTCTGACTGATCCATAGGCCAGTCAAGCTCGGGCAGGCAGACTCAAATGGCAAAAGCAGACCTTAAGGGTCTTGCTAGCATACTCAGGGGCCAGGGGATCTGGGTGTAAACTCAGAAGTCATTTCATTCAGCCCCATTCTTCTCAGACTCAGGAACCATCTAGCCGGGAGGCTTGGGTCAGTTTTATGTTAGGCTTCTAGGACAGGCATCTGCATGCAGTCCTTTGTTCAAGTGTCTAGCTTTGCTCTGATTGTTTCTGAGTTAGAGCATAACAGATTCTCTTCCGGTAGCTTGAAGTAGGCACCCCAACAAACACATGTGCTTTACCTTCATCCAGGTGCCTGTGGGTGTGAACCCATTGTAAATAGGGCATTTTGAAGATGTTGTTATTAAGGTGTGGCCAGCTGAATCAGAGTGAGTCTTAATCCATATTACTGGAGGCCTTAAAAAGAGAAGAAATCAGAAGCTGGGAGAGAGAGCAGGCCATGGAGAAACCAGAACCTGGAAAGCAGTGGAAACCAGAAGAGCAGACACAAGGAGAGAGGCGTGGACATGTGATGGGAGGCAGGACACAAGCCAAGGAACCCCAAGCACTGCGGCAAGCCAGCACCGGAGTTCTGCAGACCCTGGGGAGAAAGCATTGCCTTGGTGATGCCTTAATGTTGGACCTCTGGCCTCCCAAACAGTGAACCAATAAATTCTTGTTAAGCCAACCAGTGTGTGGTAATTGTCATAGGAGGCTGGAAAACCGAGACAGTGATCACTGAAGAAATAGCTGAGATGAGTATCAGATCACAAACATGCTCACCTCAAATGGCACAGGATTTCAAGGGAAGACAGACCTGCACCCACCGACCTATGAACCTTCTATCTGAGCACCCAGTGTCCTACCAGGAATATGATGGCCTGGTTGGGGAGATGTGTAAACTGAGTGGGAGTAAAATAGAGAAGAACTTCTATTTTCCATGTGAGTTTCGCATCTCTTTGGTCTTATATAACCCTTTTAAATTTTTTACTGTTTCCTTTCAAAGTTTGTTTGCATTATGCAGATCATTCTTTTGTGTGCAGGTCTGTAAAAACAGGACATGCTTTGACACTTTAGATCTATTTCAAACATAGCTTCTGCCCTGTCCTCCCATTTTTGCCCCATTAATACAGGTTGGTGCTTTTAGGAAGGACACAGGGTAATGCGTGATGACCTTCACCTCAGAGCACACAGCAGCATCCTCCTCCTCACCACCTGTTACTTCTCCTAATTTTTTACCCTACTCCACCACCATAGCTGCTCCTCCTTAGGGATTACCTCCCACCTTCCCAGCAGTGGACTTTATTATTTTTCTTTCCATGTCTTCTAAGTTAATCCTCACAGGAAGGAATGGGTTATACATGGTCATTTTCATATGCCCATGAATAAGCCAAGACACAGGGAGGTTGAGTAAATGTTGGAGCCAGGATTCAAAGCAAGGTTGGTGTGATTGCCAGGCCGACGCTCTCTCCACTAGTTAGACTGGAAAGTGATACCCCACAAGTTTTCTTTAAAAAACATATTGCTTATTGGTTTTATTGTAAAAGGAAGACATTGTTCTTTTGAAAAGTCTGAGAAGCATACAGAAGAAAATAAAAATCTCTTGTAATCCTGCCTTCCAGAGATCACTTTGTTGTGTGATGCAGAGTCGATGGACTCGGATCCAGACTTGTATCTGACGCACTCATCGAGCAAGTGCCTTTGTGTCCATGCGCCTCCCCTGTGAAGCAGGCACAGAGAATAATCATTCTTTTGGTGATTGTCATGATTAAATGAAATGATTTTGAAGAGCTTAGTTCATAGTTTAAAAAATAATAAATGCTTTCCTTTATCATCACTCTACCCTTCTGAGCTTTTTGATCTGTAGATAGACATTTTAAACTCATGGGATTGCAATTGCATAAGCAGGATCCTGTTTGGGAACCATTCATTCTTTTGCGTTTTGATGGACTTCTTTCCATTTTACTAAGAGTTAAATATTTAGGTTGTGTCCCATTGTTTTCCACTCTTAAAAACTGTGTTGTGTGTTGGTGGGAGGGAGAGAGAGTACAGCAGGGAAAGGCTCTAGCTATACTTCAACATTTTATTTCTTTTTAAAAAGTGCTAAAAACTCTAAAGCAATAGTGGAAAAATATTAACATTTATTAGCTCTGAGTGGTGAGTATGTGATTGTGCTTTGTTTCTGAAACCCCAGCTGTGGTTGTCATAATTTTAAAATAATATTTGGGAACTGATAGAGGAACTGCATTTTTTATAATTATAAAGCTGAACAATTTTCTCTTCTTTGGTGAATTCTTCTCTCTATCCTTTGTCCATTTTCCAATGGGTTTGTTCATGTTTATCTCAATGGTTTGTAAGAGGTCCTTATTTATTAGGGATCTTAGCCCTTGGTCTGTCTTAACCATAGAAAAGAATTCTTCCCAGGTTGGATAGCCCTTATATTTTCAGTTTTCAATGCAAGGTAACAGAAGACCTTCATATTCTAAAGTTCAGAATTCCTCTCCAGCTGTTTGCTTCTTTGTGCCTTCAGACCTCCAGTGGAAGTCCGGGCAGATGGCGGAGAGTCTCACCAACATGCCCCGGCACTCCCTCTACATCATCATCGGCGCCCTCTGCGTCGCCTTCATCCTGATGCTGATCATCCTGATCGTGGGTATTTGCCGCATCAGCCGCATTGAGTACCAGGGCTCTTCCAGGCCGGCCTACGAGGAGTTCTACAACTGCCGCAGCATCGACAGCGAGTTCAGCAACGCCATTGCTTCCATCCGGCACGCCAGGTGTGCTGACGGGGCTGGGGAGGAGGGAGGGAGATGCTGTCACTCTTGGTACCAGGTTATATTATATTAGTAATAGGACTTTATAGCCACAAAGAGGGTTTTTAAAGAATTCAGTGGAAGTTTGTGGTAGTATCTGGGGGCAGATCGTTAGACCACTTTACAAGGAAAGCCCTTTCAATTTTCTGCTAGCTTTCTGTGTTCATTAAAATTGTGTTGATTGGTGCCTGTAAATATATGATTCCTAATCACTGTATATGAAACATTTTTTGCTAATCTCATTTTGGAATGTCTTTAGATGTGTTGCTTCATGGATATAAATGATTGCATTGAATTTAAGGGCTTATTAGAAGAGTGATAAGCCTCTCTCATTCCACCATTCAAGTTCTTATTACCTAAAATGGTGTCCTGTTCTGGAGGAACAGGAGTTAGTGTGCTGTCATAGAGGGAACATGAGTTCTGGTATCTTGAGGAACGTCCTCGGGTCCCAACTCCTCTGTAACCTGACTCTGTCATTTTGCACAGGTCTCTTAGTCTTCCAGAAATGCAGGGCCCTCAGCTATAGAAAGGGACAATGCCACCTCCTTAGAGGGTTATAGCAATCAAATTAAATCACACCTATTAAAGGATTGTGTAAACAGAGCCATATATGCTTTTCAAAATCCACTCTAACACTTAAAAAATCAGATACCATGGCAGTCAACTTTTGCAAGGAGTATTTATTCCATAAATATTAGCGATACTGTGTTAAAGGAAGGCATCTCTTTTTTTAATCGATAGAAACAATCGAAGGCACACAGTCCAGAAGGTCAGTGTGCTATAGTGAAAAGTGGGCTGAGCTTGGTGTCTTAAGGTTGGGGCTCAAGGGAACTTTTACCTGCACGCTCTTTATTGGGGATGTCATGAATTGCCATTGAGCAAGACATAAGCTGGCCCAAATTTTGTCTGGATTGTTACAGAAGCTAAAAGTTTCAACCCCTGCAAGCCCATCTTAATTCTTTATTTGACTGTTTCTTCCATTAGCCTGTGAATAAAAGGCAATAGCTTTTATTCCTATATCTCCAGTGGGTCATGGCACATCACAGAACTCACTAAAAAATTGAAGTCTGAAAAGAATGGATCATCTCGGGTAGGGGTTGGCATAGGATGTCATGAGATGCTTGAGAGAGAGCTTCATCTCAGAGCCTGTCCTTGGCCATCCTCAGCCATCTCTGCTTAGTAGGTAGCACCAACTTGTAGCAATATTTGCAGCATCCTGAAAATCATTGGCTGGGATATGGAGGATGTAGAGAGCAGAAGAATGAAAAAGTTCCTTCAGTGCTTGTCTTAGTTTGCCAGGGCTGCTGTAACAGAAACCACACAGTTGTTGGTTTAAACAACAGGAATCACTGTCCGTGAAATTTACAAATGAATTCTACACCCACAGAACAGGAGGTTAGGACTTGAATGTATCTTTGTATGGGACATGATTCAATCACCAACAGTACTGGGGATTGAAGAGTCTTCTCTCTCCCCTCCATTCCTGGAGGGGCTTAGTTCACCAGGAAGAATCAGAATAAGTGGCTTTCTACTGTCATATATTAGGAGACCCAAAGAATCAGATATCCCTCCAACCCCAGAGGCATCTGTGGCTGAGATCCTTTAGGGTTCAAGGGGAAGACTATTTTATTTCAGCCCCAAAACAGGCTAGGATAGTTTTTTTTCTGAACCTCCTGCCTATGTAGCTCACTGGCAAGATACTTAACTGAAAACTGTTGGAACGAAACGATAAACTTGAAAGCATTTTACAAACCTGGTCCTTATTTAGTGTTGATTTTTATCAAGAATATTTACTGTAGAATTCCTAACCAACAAGCTCCTCCATGCATCAGTGACTACAGATAAAACTATTGAAGCTAAAACAATATCTTCCCAAGTATCTGGATTTTAGGAATACTTCTCTTCTGAATGTTTATGCAGCTACAACCTGTGGTATCTACAGCATGTCTGGGTCAAGGCCCTGGTTTACTGTGGGTTGATCCTTTTTACTCCTTTTCCTGGAAACCCTAAAAAGGCACTGGCAAAAATCAGTCCTTTTGAGGTTACTCTTGCTGTAGTTTTCAGCAGCAGCCTGTAAAGAATGTCCATTTCACGGCCTCTCCCTGCCTCATGCTGGAGGTGACATTGGATCAGAATGACGGCAGCCCAGCGGCCATGCAGGATGCATACAGATTGGGTCACGTGTGACATTCATAGGTGCCTGAAGGAAGTCTCTGGTGGCTCTGATGGAAGCAGTCAGTTTGTCCTCTGCTGGGAGGAGGACCACGCTTCCTGCCTTATCCTAAGAGTCATCTTAGAGGGAATCACAGTGGGGATGTTTGTTTGAAATGCATAAAAGAAAAAAATGTTAAAAAAAAAAAAAAAAGGAACCATCTGTTTTATAGCTGCTTTGCTTACAGTCAGGCTGGAGAGAATTTGTAACTAACAAGCAGGACCAAAGCCATGGCTCTCCCAAGCTCTGATGCTGAGGTTACCTGTCGCTTGCTGATTGCTCACAACTCCATCAGCTAAAAGCACCTGATCACAGAAAAGAAAAGAGGAGAGCTGTGAAAGGACACAGTCCATTTTTCTTAAATAGCACCTCCAGATTTTGACCTTGCTCTAGGTCCTAGCCGCCTGACATTCTCTGCAGCACTGGTTTAGCTGTTGGCTTTCAGGAGAATATGAACTAGAAGAATGTGCACTCTTTGATCTGCCTTATAAATGGTTGCAATATATTTTGTTTATTTAGTGAAATAAGGGTTACAAGACTTCTCACCTCTCTTAGTGTGCCAGGGCTGCTGTAACAAAATACCCCAGGCTACTTGGCTTAAACACAGAAATTTATTGTCTTACAGTTCTGGAGGTTGGAAGTTTGAAATCAAGGTATCAGCAGGGCCATGCCTCCCCTTAAAGTGGAGAATGTTCTGTGCCTCTCCCCTGCCTTCTGGTGGGGTGGTCAGCAGTCCATCATGTTGCCGGGCTTGTGGTGGCGTAGTGTCTGCCTCCGTCATGTGGGCTGCCTCCTCCTCTTCCTGGCTGGCGCCCTCGCTCTTGCACGCGTTTTCTCTCTCTCTCTCTCTCTCTCTCTCCCAAAATTTCCTCTTCCTTTTAGGGACAATAGTTATTTTATTAAAGCCCACCCTAATCCAATTTGTCCTCATGCTAATTAATAACATTTTCAAATATTCTATTTACAAGTAAATTCACATTCACAGGACCAGGGGTTGCCACTTGAACGTGTCTTTTGGGGGGACACAATTCAATCCGTAGCATCACTGACTATTTTATTTGCGACGTCAATGATGTTGATACGA
>JAQZBX010106689.1:0-10724 GCA_029593785.1 Cabassous unicinctus
GGGGAGGACCCCAGGCTCTAGACTCAAGGCACCAAGGCCTGCTTTGAAGCACGTACGTGCAGAAGGACTGGCTCACCCGAGGCGGGGAGAAGGTGGCTCTGCCAAGCCACTGTGTTCTTGCTCTCCCAACCATACCTACATGTGGCAAACACGGGGAAGCACACCGTGATGGCAGGGGACCAGCGAAGGTGGGCGTGGCTAAACGCCACCTCCTCCTAGACTCAAGCAGCAGCTGGGCTAAGGCTCGCTGCCCTCCCGTGGAGTCCTCCTCGAAGACTGAACCCAACCTGTCAGGAGCACGAGGAGTTACAGTGAGCTCAGCACGGAAGCCTCTGCCTCCCTCCCGAGGGAAGCAGCTCCAAGGCAGGGCTGTGCCTTTCCAAAGCCGCCACCCAGAGGCGGCGCTTGTGCCGATTCACCTGCGCTCAGGGCCAGGCCCCTCAAGCACAGTGGCCAGGGAAGGAGAAGGGGGCATCCCAGAGGTACAGAAATCAGCCCCTTGCACTCTGGGCAGCTTAGGCCACAAGCCCACAGAGCACAAAGGAGAGGGCACTTGAGGAATCCGCTCCATTCCAGACCATCCTCCTTCCTTCGTCTAACTTGAGCCGACACCTTTGGGAAGTGCAGGATGTCTGTGAAGTCCCACGGCAGGGCGTGGGGAGGTTGGCAGCGTCTGACCCCCAGAGGAATCGCAGCCGGTGCCTCCCCAGGTCCACTGGTGCCACCCGCCGCTGCACCACCTACTCTGCGCACTAAAAAGGCAACCTGTCCCGTGCTGGGGGCTCTGGTCCCAGAGGACCACGTCTCCAAGTGGGTCTCCCCTGGCTTCCCTCTGAGTGGCTGCCTGGCAGCCTCACCCTCGGCACAGACTCTTCCTGCGGGCAGAAGTGCCCGCCTCTCGAGGAGCGCCGTCCCCTGGCAGAGCCTCCGTGCCAGCATCCCAGCTGGTCATCCCGAGCTGGGCAGTTCAGATCTTGGGCCGCCAGCCTTTGATGAACTGCATGATCTTTTTGACCTGCAGCTTGGTGAGACGGAAGTCGTCTGCCAGGATGTCCTCACTGAGCTGCACAAAGATGCTGCCATCGATGCGTTCTCGGGCAAAGAAGCTCACCACGTCCTCTGAGAGCCCAATGAAACGCAGACTGCGAGAGACCTCCTCCAGGGAGAGCGCGGACAGGTCAGCAGGGGGCTGCCAGGAAGCATCCCGGCCTCCCCAGCCTGTGGCCCCATCCCGGGGACTGGCAGGAGGCCCTTCCGGACGCCCCTGGGAGAGGAAGAGTCGGGCCCCGCCTGCCTCGGGCCCCTGCAGGGCCCCTGGTGACAGTGGGGTGGAGACCTGCCGCAGCACCAGACCTTCAGGCTCAAAGGCCTTGGGGGGCCCAAGCGGGGAGAGGCGGGCCCCAGACCCAGGTCCCCCCACAGCTCTGGGCTCCTGGTAGCGCAGCAGCTCGGGCTCGGGAGAACTGCCCTGTCCCAGCTCAAAGGGGGCAAAGGGCTCCAGGGTGGGTTCCTGCCACTCAGGGGAAGAGGAGGAGGAGGTGGGGGCCGCTGAGTAGGCCTGGCCTGGCAAGGCTGGGCCCGGGGAATAAGCGGGGCAGGAGGCAGCCAGGGCACCCGCAGTGGGTGTGGGCCCAGAGGAGGAGGCTGCTGAGGGGCCCGAGGGGTGGGCAGGCCCAGAAAAGGGGTTGAGCGCCCCAAATGGAGCAAAACGTTTTTGGGGGTGGGAGGCCTTGAACAGAGGCGGGCAGCTCTGGAAGGTCTTGACCGGGGTGTCAGCCCCCAAGAGGGAGGCAGCTCGACTGCTCAGGGGCTCAGCATGGGCCCGGGAGGCCTGGCTGGGCTGCGTGGTCGAGGGCAGGGGCCCCGGGGGCGGGCGGCTGGAGGACTCGCCCACCTTGCAGTCCCCCCAGGTGCATGGGTAGCAGTAGAGGGAGTAAGCATCCGGGGATGGGGAGGCGCTGCCACTGCGGGAGCCTGCCCTGTGGGCAGAGACAGACAGGTACACAGGGAGGGTAAGGCCAAGCAAGACAGCAACGGGACAGGGTCACGCACACGACGCAGCAAACCACTGTCAGCCACAGAGGCTGCAGCCCTGGTCTCAGCCACGCTGGCCCTACCCCAGGCCCCAAGGCCCGAGACCCCCCCAATTTGCTCTGTTCTTTCTTCTAGCACCCCACAACCCGGATCAGAAATTAACAAGGGGAAAAATTAAACTCAAACTGAATTAAGTAAATACGTAAAATTAGCCAGGGACACCCCGTCCTGCCCTCAAGCACCGTTTCAGTCTACAGGGAGCCAGAGCAGTGTTCCCACCCAACCCTCACCCTGGAGGAAAGAGGCGGACTCAAGCAGGAGGCGGGCAGTGCCAGGGCGCCATGGACACCCAGAGAGCAGCGGCCTCTCCCCTTACTGCGGCACCACCCACCCCTCCTCCACCTGCCTTAGAAGGAGGAAGGAAGAGACTCACCCATCCTGGAGGCCAGAGGAGTAGTAGGAGAGGCTGGAGCCGGGCGAGTGGGCAGGCTGCAGCCTGGGGAGGCGTGGGGGCACCGGGGGGCTGCCCGAGAGCCAGCCGCTGCCACCGCCACCACGGGGAGGCACAGGCGGGGCGTTGAGCAGGCGGCACTCCTCCTTCACCTGCATGCAGAGGGCAGGCGGGGTCAGCGGGGTGGGCAGAGGGCAAGGCTGGCACTCCAGGCCTCCCCTCTCCCAAGCAGCTGCCATGTGGCCCCACTGTGCCAAGAGGCTGCCTTGCCCTGCACCCCAACTGCTCACCTGGCCACCCCCACTCCTAGCCTCCCTGCCTACTCCACTGCCAATAGCCGGCCTCCTACACATCTCCTCTTCCCTGGGGAAGTCATGAGCACAAGAGAAAGAGCACAGCAGTAGAGCAAAGGCCAGCAGGTGGGGCCACAGAGTCCCTCCTCAAGCGAAAGGGGAGGCAAGAGGAGGGAAACGGGTGTTCGGGAGGGGAGGTAGGGAAGAAAAGTAGCTGTCACTGGGATCCCTTCCTCACAGGTCAGAACTCCCCCACCGACTCCAGAAGATAAGTGTTAAGTGGCAGGGGACATGTTTTGTCCCAAACAGGTTTGGGAAATTCTGCGTCAAAGATAAACTGGTGTCCTCCGGGCAGGACTTTTTGGTGCCTTTGATGTACCAGTGCTCTGTGACTGCAAAGCCAGGAAAGAGAGGAGGGCTGGGAAAGACCGACGTTTTCAAAACGTCTGGCACGAACTGCTCCAGGCGCCTCCGCGCTCGCTGGCGTCTCTGTCCCCACAACTCCCTGCCGTCCCGGTACCCATTACGCCCCGCCGCGTCCCCCTCCCCTCCGCCCGCCCCGGGGAGCGGGCTCTCCAGGCCACACCTGGCCCCCTGGCCGGGCAGCCACCCTGGAGGATGAGGGGCCAGGAGGGCGCGGCCGCCACGCGCTCACTCACCGCCTCGGATTTGGGGGGAACCGGAGGCGGCGGCGCCTCGGGCTCCGGCCGCGCCGGCCCCGCGGCGGCGAAGGAGAGGAGGTCGGGCCCGGGGGGCGGCCTGGCCCTGGCCTCGGCGAGGCCCTCGGCCGCCGGGCGCGCCCACAGCTCCTCGTAGGGGAGGTCGCCGGGCGCGCCGGCCCAGTCGGGGCTCACGTAGTCCTGGTCGCCGTCGCCAGGCGGGGCGGGCGCGCGCGGCGCGGGCAGGCAGAGGCGCGCGCGGCGCGGGCTGGCGCCGTCGTCGGCGAGCTCGGGGGGCGCCTCGCGCACGGCCGTGGAGTACTCGTCGGGGTCGAAGCGCTCGCGGCAGTAGGAGGCGCTGTCGCGCAGCAGGCGCTCGACGCGCGGGTCGCCGGCCAGCAGCCCCTGCGGCAGCGCGAAGCGCGGCGTGTCCGGCAGCAGCAGGAAGTGCAGCGGCGCGGGGCCCTCGCGGCGCAGCGCCAGCCCCAGCACCACGGTCTTGGAGATGATGCTGACCAGCTGGTAGCGGTGGCCCTCGCGCACCGGGTGCAGGTCGTAGGGGTTGCGCGGCGGCCGGCTGGGCACCTGCACGTTCACGGGCAGCCGCACGCGCTCGATGATGGCGCGCACCGTGTGCTCGCCCTCCTGCATCTGCAGCTCCAGCGGGCTGCGCGTGCTGAAGCGGCCCTGGCACTGGAAGGGCAGGCTCAGGCTCTCGTTGGTGCGGTGGTTCATGCAGATGAGGCAGGGCATCTTGCCCCGGCCGGGCCCCGCACCCGCGCCCGCCGCCCCGGCCAGCGCCCCGGCCCGGCCCAGCTTGCGCAGGAGCGTGGTGAAGCGCGAGCGCTCCTTGGTGGTCTTGGCGCACAGGATCTCCGCCTGGCCCATGAGCGTGAGCTCGTCGCCCGCGTGCAGCGTGAAGTTGTACACCTCGCTGTCCTCGCTGAACTCGCCCGACACCACCTGGGGAGCCCGGAAACAGGGCGGGGGCCTGAGGAGCCGGGACGGCAGCCCTCCTCCCCGGAGCACCGGGCTGGGGGCACCCACGTGCCATCCCGGAAAGGGCCCAGGGTAGCGGTGCCCCCTTAAATTAGCTGCGTCTCTGGGCCCTGGTTACCTCAGGTGGGAACTCCGACTCGGAAGAATTGCTGTAAGGATTAAATCGCCGAATACACGGGCAGTAGGGCAGTAACCTACTTTTTGAGATTATGCAATAAATGGCAACTTTTATTATCCATATCTCTAAAACTTGGATGACGTCATGCCCCACCCATCAAGTAGCTGCAAGGGTGAAGAGGAATGAATTGATAGATAAGAAAAGGGTTTGCAAACAGCCCAGCACCACCCAGTCTTGGAGCTGATGCTGGGGAATCCTTGGCCTGTGTGCTTCCCCACAACCACCAGCTCTACTGGTGGGTACCAGGGCCGCTGCTGGTGCAGGCCACCCCGAAAGGCCTCCGAACCAGGGGCTGACCCCTCCACACACACACTTCCTGCTGCTTTACCACCTCCCATCGGAAGCTCCTGGGACCAGGGGGCCACACACCCTTCTCTCCTGACATGGTCCCATCGTGCCCAAGGCCCTTGAGGGGTCACGAGAAGCCACACTGTGCACACTCTCCCTCCTGGACCCTCCAACCAGAGACAGGGCTGCCCCTGAAGGAGGGGGCGGGGTGGGGGCAGCCTGCCTGGTGGTGGGGGGGGGAGACTGACCTTGACGCTGAAGGTGATGGCTTCCATCACAAAGATGCGGTCAGGGAAGGCGCTGGCCACCTCCTCCACGCTGCTGAAGTACCTCACTGGCTCCCGCACATCCCGAGCCTGCTCCAGGAGCTTGAACTTCCCTGCACAGGGGGAGCACCGGCCGCTGGGGTGGACCTGCCTGCGGGAGCCTGGCCTGCACCCCAGGCGCTGCTCCTCAGCTCTCAGGCAGGCAGCGGGCAGGGCGGCAGTAGCACAGGGTGGAGGGGCTGGTCACCTGGCTGAAGGCTCAGCAAAGGGGGAAGCTGGAAAGCTGGTGGGTGTGCGGTGAGGCTGGTGGCTGCCTACCCAGAGAAACCCTACTGCACACTGGCCACCAGACACTGATACCCGGCCACGACTCAGTGTGGCATGGGCGATGCCGGCTCCCAGGCTGGTCCCAACCGGGCCTCTGACTTGCTGTGACCCTCTCTGGGCCTCTGGGGAGGTTGGGGCCGATGATCTTGGGCCCTGCCTGAACCACAACCTCCACCTGGAGCTGGTGGTCCACCCTGATGCACTGGCCAGTCCAGGGGCCCAGCTCCAAGCATTGGAGGCCCTGAGAGCAGCTGCGCTGGCCCCAGCTCTGTTCCCAGACCCTGCCCTGATTCCACGCCCACTCCCACTGCCCCAGAGGCCTCTGATCTGAGCCCAGCATAGCCGCCCCCCACTGATGAGGCCTTCCCAGCCTGCAGTCCAAGGCTGAGTGCCCTGGCCAGCTGAGCAGAGGCCCCCAGCAGACACAGGCTTTCTAGAAGCAATACAGTCTGTGAGACTGACACCTCTGCATAAACCACCTCACCTCACTGGCTGCACCCCTTTTATGGGCAAGATACAAACTCAAGGCTGTGAACTTCCCTGGCATCTGGACAGCCTCTTCTCAGGGTTTGCACAGAAGGAAGAGAGTCTAGGGTAGGTGAGGGGATGACAGGTCACAAAAAGGTGACTCCAGTTTTTTCTATCCTCCTTGGGGTTGCTTTAGTCACAGCATATTCACTTGTTTATTCTACAGTTATGGAGCACCTACTATGTGTCAGATACTCTGCTAAGCCCCCCAGGGGATAAAATACAGTCTGCCCTCAAGGAAATCAAGATGCGGTGGGGGAGGCAGTGAGTACCCAACCGTGGCAGGATGTCACAGGTGCTGCAACAGACTCCTGCAAAAGAGCTGAAGGATAGCCCGAGGTGGAGAGAAACCTGCCTGGCAAGGCCAGAGGGGATCGCTGAGCGGTGCCTTAAGAAGGAAAGGGATTTTACAGAATGGATCTTCCATGTGGGAAAAAGGGCAGGAGCAATGCCCGGAGGGGCTCGAGGAGAGGGATAACAGGAGGTGAGGCAGCCTGCAGCTGGGTTACAAAAGGCCTGGAATGCCGTGCTAAGGCAGGAGACTTTATTCCTAGGAAGTGGGACCCACTGGAGTGTTTTGAGCAAGGAAATGCTATGATTCAGGTTGAAGACCGTAAAGATAACTGGGAGGCCAGTCGGGGAAATGATCCAGGAACGAGTCCTGGAGGAGGCTGAGGGCAGTGGCTGAAGTAACAGCCCAATGACCAGACCCAGAGTTCCTGGGAAGGAGACTCGGCAGCCCTGAGCGGGGAAATGGAACGGAAGCAGCAGCCAGGAGGAACAAGCTGTGGGCAGATCCTGGGGAGGCCAAGTGAGGGACCTCCGGGTGGTGCTGTGCTGGGCGGGTGGGCCTGTGGGCACAGAGCTCGGGGAGGCTGCACAGGAGGAGCAGATGGGGGGGACAGCAGCTCACAGGTGGTGGCTTCAGCTGTGGGCAGGTACACTGGCTCAGGGAAGGAGACGCACAGAGGATCTTAACCCCCTGGGGACCCTCTTCCCAGCAAAATGCCCGCCCTGTACTTGTAGCTTGAACAGCGGACTTTGCAGACAGTGTCGGGGGTTCCTGGAGCCCCCAAGGCCAACCCAGGACCCAGACGGTGCCCGGTAGGAAGAGCGGAGGGGCCCGGGACAGAGCTGACAGCATCACCATCAAGGCGCAAGAAGAGAAATGCGAGGCCCGAAGGCTAAGGGAAAAGATGTGGGAAACACCCGGAGAAAGCCGGGAGGCGAGGCCCCCAGTCCTGCCCTAACCCCTGGGACCCCCATGGGAAGAAGCCTCAGATGTGCCACAGCCCTAGAGGGCAGGAGAGGGGGACTGGGAGCCAGGAAGCAGGAGCCTCAGGACAACGAATCTTCCTCCCCGCATCTCCACAAACACCTCCCAGATGGGCTGGGAAGGGAGAGGAGCCGGCCCGGCCCCCAGCAGCCAGGCAGGCAGGGAGGCCGGCTGCCCCGTGGGGAGAGCGGGAGCCGGGTCAGGGCTGGAGCCGGGGGCGGATGTGGCAGGGAGGATCGATGTAACCATGGCATCCAGCCCCCACCCCCTCGCCGCAGCCCGGAGCCCAGCGCCCGCCAGGATGGCGGGAGGAAGGGAGGGAGCCCTCCCGGGAGCCGGGCCCCGGCCCCTGGACGCCCCTGCCTCTCCCCGGCCCCGCAGCCCGGCCCCGAGCCGCTTGCACGCCCGCCTCGCGCTCGGGGCGCCCTGGCCTAGGGACCTGCCCCCCACCCCGCCCCGGCCCCCGGGGACCAGCTGCGCCTCCCCGGCCTCCCGGGCCGTCCCTTCCAGCCTGCGGCCCTTGTAGGCTGGGCCGGGGGCTGCTCTACTCCCAGCCTCCCAGCTCCTGGGCCGCGACGGGCGCGCATTAGGGAGCGCAGGGTGAGCGCGCGGGCTGGAGCGGGGCAGCCGGGCCGACCCCCAGCTCTGCCACCTGCCAGCCTCGGGGAAACGACGCAGCCTCTCTGGGCTCCAGTGTTCCCATCTGGAAAATGGAGGCCGGCGCCTTGGCCCGCGGGAGCCCTGGGGGGCAGCAGCCACGTCTCCCTGATTCCCCGAGGGAGGCCCCCCCGGGCGGCGGGTCGCGGCCTGGAGACGCGGGTCCTCGGGCAGCGCCGCCTGGCCCCCTCCCCCTCCCCCTGCCTCGAGAGGCGGCTCTCTCCGCGGTCCGCAGTCGGCCGGCCCCTGCAGCCCCGGCCCCATTACTAATTCATTAGGAGAAACTCAGAGCCGCCTCCTAACCTGCCGGCGGCCCGGCCCCTCCCCCTCCTAGGGGACAACGCCGCCCCTCCCCCACCCAGGCGGACTGCAAAGATGGGGCTGGGGCTGCGACACCCCTGCAGACCAGACCAGCTGTCACCCCGTTACCGCCACCACTCAGGGGGGCCCAAAAGAGGCGGAGGTGGAGGTAAAGGGCTAAGAGTCCGCCACACCCTGGTTTCCTGGGAGACCCCGTGCCTTGGTTTCCCTCTCTGTGAAAAGGACTTTTCCTCGCCAGGGCTTTACCCCCACAGCTGAAAGGGCGCCGTCCCTGAAGTCCTGCTCCCGTGGTGAGGGGCTTTTCCAGCCTTTTTTTTGGGGGGGGGGGTGTACCGGGGCCAGGGATTGAACCAGGGACCTCATATGCGGGAAGCCGGTGCTCAACCCCTGTGCCACATCAGCTCCCCCAGGCTTTGCTTTTCTACCCCAGGCTGGGCAGGTCCTCCCAAGGCTCCCAGGCCTGGACAGGACCCCAGGTCAGAAAGAACACTTGAGAGAGTTTCCTCATCTTTTAAATTGGGGGGCAGGGGGTGGGGGTGATACCAACCTCACAGGGTTGTTGTAAAGACCTGTGAATAAAGGCTTAGCCCTGTCCCTTTGGCTCCAGACAGAAAGGGGAGCCTTCAGGGTCCCCAGCTTTTGTTGTGTGCGCTGGGGGTGGGGGTGGGGGTGCAGTGTTCAAAGCAGGTCAGAACCCAAAGCTGAGCAAGCTCCTGAAGGCCCTGGGGCCTCCGTTTCGGTTGGGTTAAAGGTAGCCATAAGCCTCTCTCACAGGGCTGCTTGAGGATGAAATGAGGAAAAGGCTCAGCCCAGGGGCTGGGTGACAGCACATGCTCCCGACACAGTGGCTGAGAGACCCTGGGCTCACATGGCGCATCTCTGGGACAGAGGCCACCAGCCTCCCATCCATCCCATGCAGGGGACACCACTCCTGGACACCCAGGCTCCAGCCCTGGCTCTGCCACTTTACTAGCTGTGTGACCCTGTGCGGCAAGTCACTGTCCTTCTTGGGCCCTGTGACCTGATGAAAGGGCTCTGCTTTCTTTTCCAGCACCAGAATCCTTTCTTCAAACAAAATCTTATATAAGATGCCAACATCATACATAAAACAGATCAGAGCAGGCGTTTCAAGCAAAATATTTAAAAGCCTGAAATTTTAGCATTCACTCATAAAGTCCATCAATGAAAACAATGACCTGTTTTGATTAATACAAAAACTGGAGAAAACAGGATTCACGCCGTCAGGCTCAGCCGTATAACCAGCCTGAACATCCAGTTTGTTTCTGACTAGTTTTTGCACAATGCTGAGAAGATCCTGGCAGGTTAAGGAGCCAGCACAAGGTCTCTAGGGTTAATTAAGGTTTGATTTGTAGCAATTTGAGTGTGAGGGTATTTTTTTTTAAACATTAGTTTATAATCTACTTTATAAAATAAAGTGTCAACCAAGGGTGAGCCACCTTTCCAGAAACCCAGGGCTCCAGAGAAAAGAATGAAACCCCCCGAGCTAGGTGGCATTTGTTCCGCATCCCTCTCCCATCCCTGCAGCTCTAAGGAAATGCTGGGCACCGACAGTGTCCCCAAGCCTTCCCCGCCCCCACCACGGGCCATCTGCCCCACCTGGGTACTGCAGGGGGATGTCGATCTTGGGCCCAATGACGTAGTGACCCTCCTCCAGGGTGTGGGCTGTCACTGTTGTCCACTGGCGGCAGGAGTGGATGAGCAGGATGTCACGCTCACTGACGCCCTCGGCGTATTCCCCTGGGAGAGGAAGGGAGGCTGTTAGAACAGGTGGGGTGACCTCTTCACCAAGACCCCGCCCTGGGACAGCTCCCCGTGAGACCTGCCCAGGTCAGCATGGCTCGAGGGGCAGGCGGGCTGCCAGCCGTGCCCTCACCCACCATTCCCGTGGAGCACCCGCTCTCCACGGGTGAGCCCTGCCCCTGCCCTGCACGAGCACTGGGCCCATGGGGAGGTGGGGGGGCAAGCTGAGGCACTGAAGGGAGGCGGGCTGGGACAGTCACAGACGGAAGCCGTGGGCGCTGACCAGGTAAGGAAGGGTGTGAGCAGGTGACATATGAGCTGGGCCTGAGGTCCCGAGAATTCTCAGCCCCTCTGTCGGTGCCAGGCCAAGCACAGGGGGCCTTTTGGGGGAGCGGTGAGGGCACCCATTGTGGGTGCCAGCTGTGAGGCTCCCCCAGACCACACTGGGCTCAGAGGAGCTGATGCTCAGCTCTCTCCTGGGGTGACCCCTTCCTTGTCACCTGATGCCACGGGCAGTCTCCTGCATTCAGGGGACCTCAGAGGTTGGGGAGAAGCCCTGAAACTGCCAGTCTATCTGCTTCTGGGCTCCCTCTCCCCATCCTCCCAGGCTTTGGAACCACAGTGAGGATGGCTGGAGGGGGAGGGGTGTGGAGAAGGCAGTGGGGGGGGCAGTCCTGGGGGAAGCG
>JAQZBX010106690.1:0-10731 GCA_029593785.1 Cabassous unicinctus
GCTGACAGCAAAGGTTGGAAAACAACCTCTGAGAATGCTTGAATTGCAAGGCTGTTAGCTTCCAGGCAGGGTCCTCTACCACATTGATCCAGCTATGTTGCAGCAAACACACTCCAACCAGGCTTTGAACTAAAATGCCTGCAGAAGATAACCATTTGCTGGCTGAAAAAGAAAGTGCATGTGAGGAAATTAAAAGTAAATATGTGAGAGACTTTTTCCAGCCTTTACAGCTACCCTCCCCAAGGCCCTTGATAGCAGGTGTACAATCCATTACTGGGTCCAGGACTCAGAATTGAGTAACTAACAGGGACAATCCTAAAGATGGAGAATGGGTTGATCTAAGAATCAAGCAAAAGCAGTAAAACACAGCCTCCCAACATTCAAAAGACAAATTGAGCATCAGAGAAAAGTCATCATCATAATCAGATGCTTAGACATCAGCAAAAACTTAAAAGCCATACTAAGAAAATGGAAGAAACGGCCCAAGCAAAGGATTATATTAAAGCCCCAGATGAGACACAGGATTTGAGACAACTAATCAATGAGATTCATGCCAATTTCCTAAAACAAATTAATGGCTTGAAGACAATATGGCTAAAGAGATAATGGACAGCAAGAAGACACTGAATGAACACAAAGAAGAATTTGAAAACCTGAATAGAAAAATAAGAGTGCTCACGGGAATGAAAGACATGATAGGTGAGATAAAAAGCATGATAAAAGGATACAAGAGTAGAATTGAAATTATAGATGAAAAAATAAGTGATACAGAAAATAAACAGCTGAAATTGAAGAGAGAGAAGAACAGAGAGAGAAAAGAATGGAAAAAGTTGAAAAATGGCTCAAGGAGTTGAATGACAACATGAAAAAGCCAAAACATGCATGTCATGGGACTTTCAGAAGAGGAAGAGAAGGGAAAAGGGGCAGAAAGAAGATTTGAGGAAATGGTTGAAAATTTCCTCCAACTCTCATGAAAGAAATGAACTTACATGTCCATGAAGTGCAGCCTACCGTAATCAGAAAAAATCCAAATAGGCTTACTTTAAGACACATACTACTCAGAATGTCAAATGTCAAAGATAAAGAGAAAATTCTGAGAGCAGCAAAAGAGAAGCAAACCATAACATACAAGGGATGCCCAGTAAGACTTAGTGCAGATTTCTTATCAGAAACCATGGAGGTGAGAGGACAGTGGTAAGATACAATTAGAATACTGAAAAAAAAATTTGCCAGCCAAGAATTCTTTTTCCATCAAAATTGTCCAAGTAAGAAGGTGAGTTTAAAATATTCAAAATCAAACAGAAACTAAGAGATTTTGTAAAAAAAAAAAAAGAATTCACATGATCATAGATGTGAGGGAAATATTAAAGGGATATTTACAGCCTAAAAGAAAAAGTCAGGTGAGAAAGTATTGGAGAAGAGTGTAGAAGGCAAGAATAGCAGAAAGGATAATCAAAAGAGTAAAAGGATAGTAAAAAATAAGATATGATATAAGAAAACCAAAGAATAAAATGGTGGAATAAATAATGTCTTTACAGTAATTCACTGAATGTGAATGGATTAAACTCACCAATGAAAAGGTATAGGCTAAAAGAAAAAAAGAGAGGAAAAAAAATATATAGGCTGACAGAATGGATAAACATGAGCCATCCATATACTGACTAAAAGATATTCACCTTAGACCCAGGATACAAACCAGATGAAAATGAAAGATTGAAAAAAGATACTCCACACAAAAAGTAACCAAAAACAGACAGGGATAGCAATACTAATATCAGACAAAAGAGGCTTTAAATGCAAAAATGTTGTAAGAGATACAGAAGGCCATTATATATTAATAAAAGTGACAATACACCAGAAAGAAATAATAGTCATAAATATCTATGCACCTAACCAGGGTTTCCCAAAATGTATGAGAGAAACTCTGGTGAAACTGAAGGGAGAAATAGACATCTCTACAATAATTTTTGGAGACTTCAACAAACCACTCACATGATTAGATACAATTAGAAGTTCAACTAGAAAACAGCTAACTCAAATGATATGATAAAAGAACTAGACCTAATAGACTTATACAGAATGTTGCATCCCAAATAAGCAGGTTATACATTCTTCTAAAGTGCTCATAGGTCTTTCTCCAGGATAGAACACATGTTAGATCACAAGGCAGGTCTCAATAAATATAAGACAATGAAATTGTACAAAGCACCTTCTTAGACCATAATGAAATAAAATTGGAAATCAATAATAGATGCGAAGAGGGAAAATTCACAAAGGTGTGGAGGCTGAACAAGACACTCCTAACAATCAGTGGGTCAAAGATGAAATTGTAAGTAAAATTAATAAATATATCAAGATGAATGACTATGAGAACACAAATTATGAAAAGATATGGAATACAGCGATACCTGTGCTGAGCCTTAAACTCCTATATTAAAAGAGAGCAAAGAGCTGAAATGAAAGATCTAACTGAATAACTGGAGAAAATAAAAAAAGAACAGTAAACCCTTCCCAAAACAAGCAGAAAGGAAGAAATACTAAAGATTAGAGCAGAAATAAATTAAATAGGGAGAAAAAACCAATAGAAAAAAATCAACAAAACCAAAAATCATTCTATGGGAAGATCAAGAAAATTGACAAACCCTTGACTAGACTAACAAAGAAAACAATAGAAGATGCAAATAATTAAAATAAACAATGAAATGCAGGGAGTGGATGTGGCTTAAGCAGTTGAGCACCCACCTCCCACATGGGAGGTCCAAGGTTCAGTTCCCTATGACTTCTAAAGAAGTCAATGAACAGACAATGAGCTGATATTGAACAAAAACAATGAGCAGAAATGAGCAAAAACAATGAGCAATGAGGCAAAAAAAAAAAAAAAAAGAAAGAAAAGCAAAACAAGCAGGGAGGAGATTTAGCTCAAGAAGTTGAACATCCACCTCGCAATTGAGAGGTCCCAGGTTTGGTTCCCAGTGCCACCTAAAGAAAAACAAAAACAGCCAATGAGCAGACAATGAGTGCAAACAATGAGCAAACAATAAGCAAAACAATGGCAAATCAATGATGGAGCCATGCCAGAGGGGGGTGGAATGAAATGGGAGAATTTTGACTGACCCACCGAAACAAAAATAATCATAAGAAGATATTATGAAAAATTGTATGCCAACAAAATAGACAACCTAGATGAAATGGACAAATTCCTAGAAGTGCACAAACAAGCACACTGACTCTACAATAAATACAAGAACTTAATAATCATTCACATTTAAAGAGATTGAATCAGTCATCAAAAATCTCCCAACAAAGAAGTTTTGGACCAGATGTTTTCACAGGTGAATTCTGCCAAATATTTAGAGAAGAGTTAACGCCAATCTTGTTTAAACTCTTCCAAAACTTTGAAAAGAAGGGAAGATTCCCAAAATATTTTATCAAGCCAACATCATGCTCATACCAAGCCCAGATAAAGATATTGCAAGAAAAGAAAATTACAGATGAAGCTCTCTAATGACAATAGATGCAAAAATTCTCAACAAAATACATGCAAATAGAATCCAACATCATATCAAAAGAATAATACACCATGACAAAGTGGGGCTTATTCCTCACATGCAAAGGTGGTTAAACATAAGAAAAACAAATAACATAATACACCACATTAAAAATTGAAAGCAAAAAACCACATGATCATCTCAATCGATACAGAAAAAGCATTTGATAAAACCCAGCAGCCTTTCTTGATAAAAACCTTTCAAAAGATAGGAATAGTAGGAAAATTCCTCAATCTGTTATGAAGCATATATGGAAAACCCACAGCAAACATAGTTCTAAATGGGGAAAAGTTTGAAAGATTTCTCTAAGTTCAGGAACAAGACAAGGATGCCCACTGTCACCACTTTTATTTGACATTGAACTAGAAGTTCTAGCTAGAGCAATTAGACAAGAAAAAAATAATAAAATGCATCCAAAAAGCAAAAGAGGAAGTAAAACTCTCACTATTCATGGATGACATGACCCTATGTATAGAAAATCTGAAATGTCTAAAAGAAAGCTACTTGAGCTAATAAACATTTCAGCAATATGGCACAAAAAAAGATCAACTCACAAAAATAAATAATGTTTCTCAGCACTAGTATTGAACAATCTGAGGAGGAAACTAGGGGGGGAAATTACATTTGTAATAGCAGGAAAATTACTCAAATACCTAGTAATATATTTAACAAAAGATGTAAGGACCTATATTTGAAAACTACAAATCAATGCTGTATTAGTCAGCCAAAGGGGTGCTGATGCAAAATGCGAGAAATTGGTTGTTTTTTATGAAGGGTATTTATGTGGGATAGAAGTGTACAGTTACCAGGCCATAAAGCATGAGTTATTTCCTTCATCAAAGTCTGTTGCCATGATTTGGAGCAAGATGACAGCCTAGGTCTATATGGGTATGTCTTCCTGGGTTCCTCTCTTCCCAGGATGTTTTTCTCTCCAGACTCAGCTGCCCTGCTTTCTCCATAGGGCAAGCTGTATACTATTAGGTGAGGGGCTCTGTCTCTTTCCCTAGGGCTTGATTCTGTCCTGGCTTGACTGCTTTGCTCATCTGTGTGCTTACTTCCCAGGCTCCATCTCAAAACTCCAACTCTCTTCTCTGCTGTGTAGATTTCTCTATGAGTTCCCACCCATCAAGGGGGCAGGGACTCAGCATCCTACTGACATGGCCCAATCAAAGCCCTAATCATAATTTAATCATGCCCAGGTACAGACCACTTTACAAACATAAGCCAACATCTATTTTTGGAATTCATAAGCAATACCAATCTGCCACAAATGCTAAAAAAAAAATCAAAGAAAACCTAAAGAAATGGAAAGACATTCCGTGTTCATGGAATGGAAGACTAAACACTGTGAAGATATCTATCCTTCTCAAACTGATTTTTAGATTCAATGCAGTATCAATAAAAATTCCAACAACCTAATTTACAGAAATAGAAAAGACAATTACCAAATTTATTTGGAAGGGAAACTGCACATAAATAGCCAAAGCACCCTTAAAAATAAGTGGGATGTGGGAGGACTTACATTGCCTTATCCTGAAACATAGTACAAAGCTACAATGGTCAAAACAGCATGGTATTGGCATAAAGATAGACATATCAATCAGTGGAATAGAAGTGAGAGTCCAAAAATAAACTCTCTTCTCTACAGTCAACTGATTTTGACAAAACTTCCAAGGCCATGTTAATGGGACAAAACCATCTCTTCAACAAATATCCATAACTAAATATCCATAACTAAAAGAATGAAAGAAGACCAGTATACTACCTATACAAATATAAACTCAAAATGGGTCAAAGACCTAAATATAAAAGCCAGGGCCATAAAACTACTAGAAGAAAATGAAGGGAAACATCTTAAAGATATTGTGACAGATGGTGGTTTCTTGGAGCTTACACCCAAAGTACAAGCAACAAAAGCAAAAATAGATAAATGGGACATCCTCAAAATCACTTTTGAGGAGTTTGCCAAAGGGGTGAAAACGTAACCAATTCAATGGGATAAAATATTTGAAATCACATATCCGATAAGGGTTTAATATCCATGACATAAAAAGAGATGCTACAACTCAACAATTTAAATACAACTCAATTAAAAAATGGACAAAATACTTGAGTAGACATTCATCCAAAGATGGAATACAAATGGTAGAAAAGCACATGAATAAATGGTCAACATCACTAGCAATTAGGGAAATGCAAATCAAAACCACAATCAGACATCATCTCACACCTATTAGAATGTCCCCTATTAAAAAGACAGAAAACTACATGTATTATAGTGGATGTGGAGAGAAAGGAACACTTATCCACATTGCTGGAAATGTAGTATGGTACAGCCACTATGGAGGACTCTTTGGCAGTCCCTAAAGAATTTCAATATAGATTTGCCATGTGACCTGGCAATACTGCTAATACTGGTATAAACCCAGATAAAGTGAGAGCAGTGACATGAACAGACATTGCATATCCATGTTCATAGCAACATTATTCATTACTTTCAAAAGATGGAAACAACCAAGGTGTCCATCAACTGATGAATGGATAAACAAACTGTGGTGTATACACAGGATAGAGTATTATATAGCTGTAAGAAATTAAGTCGTGAAGCATATGACAACATGGATGAAACTGGAGTACATGATTTTGAGTGAAACAAGTCAGATAAAAAAGGACAAATACTGTTTGATTGTGCTATTTTGAAGTAAATACATTGTGTAATCTAATGGAGGTAATAATTTGAATATGGGACAGCAGAAAATAGAATGAGGTTAGAGAATGGAAAGCTGAAAGTTAAGTTGTGCAGGACTGGTAAAAGGTGTGTGTTAATCTTTTGGAAATCGATAGCAAAAGTGTAAGCACAGCATAATAATTCGTGATTAGCAATGCTATTATATGTGTAAGACAGTTGTTGAAAAGGAAAGTATAAAGTCATGTATATTAATAAAAAGAAAGCTAAAAATCTAATATGGGACAGTATAGCATAATAAAGCTTCATGTGAAATATCAATATTGGTAATATTGCATATATGACTGTTTATCTGTGAAACTGAACAAAGGCATGTTAATGTTACAAGGTGTTAATATCAGACAAAAGAAACACATTATGTTAAATGAAAGGAACCAGACAAAAAGTACTACATATTGTATGATTCCATTTGTACGAAATGCAAATAAAAATCAATTTATAAAGATGAGAATTAGATTAATGGTTATGTAAATTTGGGGAAGGATAGAAGGATTAATGGTGACTGCTAAGAGGTGTAGATTCTCCTTTTTGGAATAACGAATTGTTTTGTGGTGATGAATGTTCAACATTGTGATTATACTAAAAGCTATTGATTGCACACTTTGAAAAGATTGTACAGTATGTGAGCGTATCTCAATAAAACGGCTTTAAAAATATGTAACTCTTTACCCTGGTGTGGCAGTTTGGTATTATTTATGAATTCCAAAAAGATAAATAGATTGTGTTTGTAAACTGCTCTGTTCCTCTGGGCATATTAAAGTTTATTAGATTGTATTAGATTTCAGCTGAGAGTCTGGTTAAATTATGCTAAGATTAGGTCTTTGATTCAACCATGGCAGTAGAGTGCAACTCAGCATTGAGTCCCAGGCCCCTTGGTGCGCTGATAAAACAGGCTCTCACATGGAAGTAGACACACAGAGAAGAAGTACACAGAGGAAGAAAGACAGCTCATTAGACATGGCAGAGGCCACAGGAAGAGAGATGAGCCCATCATCTGATAGTTTACAGCTGACTTTGTGAAGAGAACAGAGTAGCTGAGCCCAGAAAGAAATAAGCCCTGGAAAGACAGGTGAGCCTTATACCAGCTTACAGCTGAGATCAGAAAAGGCTGGAGCCGTGGAGCCTTAAGAGAGAAGAAGAAGGCTGAACCCTTGCAGACATCACCCACCATCTTGCTTCAACACATGGCAACGAAGATTGGTAAGGAAGTAACCTTGAGTTGGACTCTTTAGGGCCTTGTGACTGTAAGCTTCTATCCCAAATAAATGCCCTGCATAAAAGCCAATAGTGTTCTGGTATTTTGCATCAGCACCCCTTTTGGCTGACTAATACACCTGGTGACAGGATTTACTCCCACCCTTCTGCCCACCATTCACTCAAAACATTTAGTCTTCTCTGGCTTCTGCTGATCCTCCAACACACCACATTCAGAACCACTTCACAGCCATAGCGTCCCTTCATCCTACAATGTTTGTTCCCAGGTTGGTTCACTGCTCAGGTGTCCCCTCTTCAGAGGAGTTTCATTGACCTCTCCCCCCAAGTCCCCCTTTCTCACATCCATCATTCCTGACTTTCCCTGCACATTCTTTGTTACTTTATAATCACATGACATCCTCTGTGCTTTGTTTAATTTCCTTCTTCATTATCTTCCTCTCCACCACCTAAAGTAGCAGCACCATCAGGACGGAGACATTCTCATCTTCACTTTTCTATGCCCAGACCAAGCTCTATTGTGGGGAGAAACCACTTATCTTCTTGTGATTTTTTTCATTTTTCTTATTTGGGGCTCCCCCCCCCGACCTGCTCAAAATGTCACTTGCTGTTTTCCTGCCACCATCACTAATAATCCCGAGTTTGTGCCCATTGCATATAGAGGGAATGTCATCTGTGACCAAAACTATGATTCCTGGGGACACCAGCTATGTCTGTGGGAGAGAAACCTCTGCTGCTCCTTCAGTTTTCCTGTGAGGTTTGTCAGAAGGTGAGGGAGAGCATGAGTAGTGGGAGGTGGAGATTTCTCCAAATTGTCCAAGAAGAATATCTTTATGGTCAAAAAAACTCTCAGTGGAGAACATGGCAGAAAAAGAAAATCACCTGCATGTGAAATTACCAATTTTATTTTTCAACCTTTTCTTATTTTAGAATATAATTAATAAATGATATAAATTTCTCTCTAAGAATACAGTTTAACTACACCACAAAAGATTTGTTTGTTTTTTATTGTTTTAACTAATATATACTCAGTTTAAAAAATAAAATTGAATATACTTAGGAGTTGTGACTACTAGCAATTCAACTCTGCCAAAAATAAAAAGTAAAAATAATAATTCTCCTTATATTTAAAAGTTTCTTATGGCTAAACACTATATTTTAAATTTATAACACAATATGTATAATATATAGATAAAATAAAAAATATAATTTGTTCACTTAAGATTAATATTTAAATATTGTTTTAGGAAATGTAGTTTGATCAAGTTTCAATTTCAAACAGTAGCAGTTTCTTCTACTAGTGGGAAATAAATCAAATTTTCTTGAAAAGAAAAAAAGTTCCACATTTTCTGGTGTTTATCTTGAAGTTGATAGTGTTTTTTATCTAAAAGAGGGAATTGACCACAGATCTGTCCCGGATGAGAAGGTAAAGGAATTCCAGCGAATGGATGGGTCCAGTTGGATCCACTGGCCTCAGGGAGCTTCAGAGGAAAGCCAGGTGGGTGATTAAGCTTGGAGGTTCAGAAGGCCTGAGTGGAGGAGAGGAGACAGTGCTGCTTTAACTCCCAGAATCACTCCTTGGGGGAAGAGCCATCAGAGGGTGGATTGTGGCCACATGCTGGGTTTGAAAAAAGTCTTGTGCTGTGGTGGTTCTCATGACCCCTTTGAGAAACTTCTGTGTATCTAGCATCTCCATTATCACAGCTTCTAATTTAGATTCTTTGGTTCTCTGTTTCTTTAGTTTATGGACGAGTGAAGTTAATCTCATCAGTATCTCTTTCATTCTGCTTGCATTTCTGTAGGTATCTACAGGCTGGGTATTTTTAAAATCTCTTCCTCTAGCCTGACATCTAAAGATGACACAGTCTCTGCACAACTCTGTGAGCAAAATAATCCTGTCAAGGAGCTTGCATTACTCTTCAAGCAGTGGCAGAGTGTTGGCAAGCTGCTTTTCTTTTCACATAAATCTGACTTCTAACAGACTGGACAAGTCTGAATAACAATAAGGGACTCACCAATAAGCTGATGACACGTGAAGGCTGAGAAATCTGAGGCCTGGACTCATATCCTTTGGCTGCAGTGTTTTCAGCCCCTCTATGACACTGTAGCCTCCCACAGTAACCATGGAACTCTGCCCAGTAACCATGGAACTGTCAATCACAAAAAACCACAGAGAACTCCTCAGGATTCCACCTGGAATACAGAGGAACTGATAGCTTTGAAAGGTCATTGGTGAGGGGTTCTGGGGGAAGGTGGAGGAGGGTAGACTTGGAAAATAATACTTCCTTGTCTCCTTTACAATCTAATGATCATTATCCTTTCTTTCTAATTGTTTTTATTTTAATGATGTAAAATGGAATACAGTGAAATGTGCCAATCTTAACTGAATGACTCAAATTTTTAAAATTTTTCACTTGCTTGTAACCCATAGTATCCATCAACCTTATCAAGATATTAATCACTCATCATTCATTCTTATTAATCCAGAAAATAACTCCTGTATTATCAATCGATACCCATACCCTCTCCAAATGCATGAGGTCTCTGTTCTGATTTCTATCACCATGCATCATTTTTGCCACTTCTTGTAATTTATAAAAATGGAATATATAAGAATGGACTATTTTGTGCCTGTACCTTTAGCTCAAAATAATGTTTTGAAATTTGTTAATGTTGTGTGGCTCAGTGGTTCTCTCTGCTTTTATCAAGTTCATTGATATTGAATAACTGTTCTAAAATGTTTATTTTTGTCTTCATGTGCTTTTCCAATCTTCCAGTTTGGGACATTATGTATATGATATTATCAATATCCATGCACAATTTCTTTTTATAAACATGTTTTCATTTCTGCTGGGTAAATTCATAGGAATAAAAAAGCTTAATCATATGGCACGAAAGTGTGAAATTAATTTTTTTAAAGCAACTACTAAGGTATAATTTATATAACAAATTTCATAAAAATTGAATATACAATTTTTGTAAATGTACAGAGCTGTGCAACCCTCATCAGGATCCAATTTTAAAACATTTCCATTACCCCAAATTTTCCTCTTCTAATTTGCACCATCAACTGCATTTAACACAATCTGTCTCACTTCCTTGAAATGCTTCCCTCAGTTACTGGTACATGCCATCTCCTGTTTCTTTATCTGACTTTACTGCCCTTTCCCCTCTGCCTCTCTGCTGGGTTCTCTGTTTCTCCAAAGCCTCTCAGCATCAGTGTTT
>JAQZBX010106691.1:0-10741 GCA_029593785.1 Cabassous unicinctus
AAGGAGCAGGTCCCAGTAAACTTGAAGTTGTTTAGCGGAGGTCTTGCATCGGTGGCAAGCGAGAAGGGTGGCAAGAGCTCTAACTTGAGGGGCTTGATGAGAAGAGAAGGAGGCCCCCATCATAAAAGGATACGAGGAAAATAAGAAATACAGCGAGAAAAGATAGAAGGAGGCAAAGAACGGCTGGTGGGATAATGGAAGTGGAAAACTGGGGGTAGAAATGATAGAGGAGGCGAAGAGAGAAGAGAAGGATAATTGGAAGAAGGAAAAAGACAGGACACCAGGGGGCAAGGGTGCTAAGGTTCATGAAAGCGAGAAAGAGGGGGATTTGTCTGCCAAGTTATGGAGCAAGGCAGAGCCCTTACCAGATCCTGAGGACTGCTGAGACGTCAGTCATACCCCACGTTGGGCGCCAGATGAGGGTGTGAATTGGGGGGTGGCTCGGCCGTGGAGAGTCAGTCCCCCCGGTGGGGGGAATCTGGCATGGAGGGCGACACAGGAAAGAAACTGCGGAGACAAGGCTGGTGACTCAGGTCTGCTTTATTGGGGAAGTGCAGTACAATATAAAGGGTTGAGGGGTGGTGTGGTGTTATCTGATTGGTAAAAAATCAGGCGAAGTTGAGATAGGTTGGCATGGGTTGTTGCTGGGTAGGAGGCAACAGAGAGGAGTGCAGGGGAAAGGGTTAAGGTAAGGGGGAGGGTAGTGGCCGTGCATGCCCGTTGGCTGCTTATTAAGTTTCGTTTCTTGCCCTGAACTTAAGTTTCATTTCTCTCCCAGAACTTAAGTTTCGTTTCTCGCCCAGGACTTAAGTTTCGTTTCTTGAGTTATAGCCAACAGGTGAAAGACAGTAGGAGATGAAATCCCAGACCTTCTCATTCAATACTCATATTCTAGCTATTTGCTTCCATTGTGACCTCCAGTCTTGGCAGTGAGGGATGGAGTCTTTACTTCTGTGTTTGACACATACACACTTTGACACTGCCTACATTATAATCGTATGTTTTAAGAGGTAAGGTTTCTGTTTCTGCTTTCCTCTGTGTCTTAGCTTAAATGGTGTTTCCTGGGCCTGCATGTGTTTATTTTGACTTCCCCCACAATTAAAAGTGTTCATCTTTTCTAAATTTAGCATGGTTGAGCCCTGGTAAAACATTATTGAAATTACATGATACAATACAATAGATCCAATACAGAACAGGGCTCATTCAAAATGAGTCTTCTCCTCTTTCTATATAACATACATTTTAAGTTTTGAAGGCAGCAATCACGTCTCCCATTTCTCTAGGAGAAATGATAGTATTTCCCTCTGTAACCTGATGTTTACTCCTCACTCAATTCATGGGTGTGTCTTTAGTTGAAACGCCTTTAAGTATTCCCTTTAAACAAAACCCAAAACTGCACTTAAGTTTCACGAATAAAATACATTTGGATGACTTTTCATTCAGTCATTTATAGATTTTTCAAGAATCAAATTTTGTTTTCCATGAGAATATATTTATATTCTCAGTTCAGCATGAATCATTTTTGCTACCACATGTTTTAAGGGAGTTGAAGAAGATTAAAATTTCACTGATTAACTCTAGGGACATTTTTTTCTGAGATTAAAAATAAGAGGAGGAGGAATGTGGATATAATTAGAAGTCTAGGAGTATATGGCAAAATTCAAACGTTCTCCATCACTCACTGCTGTCATGCTCTACAAAATATCTTTTCTTAAGAACCACTGTACCAACTAGGTATATTGGAAAGGAAATAGGAAATGTCTTTGGGAATTTTTGAAAGAGATACAATATCCCTCTTTCCAAAAGTACTCTCAAAATATAAGTACATTTGGCATCCACCATTGTGTCTACATGATACGATGTGAGGTGGGTAGGTCGACTGGATCTTAGCAGCCATTTCTCCCTCCTTCTGGTTCCCACTTGTGTACTCCCTAGGATGGTGAGCCAGCAGGCACACTGCCTATTTACTCAACATTTAGTGATAGAGCTTCCTTTTTCCTGGATTGCAGGAAATGCACCATATTTTGGAGCCAAGTATTTCATTGTTCTTGATGATAGCAGAAGTATTACCTTGGGTTTGCCTGCTTTTCAGTGTTTTCTACTTCCATCTACTTGAAAGGCATACCTACAGCTTCTTCAACAATGTTGAGAGGAAATGCTTACTAGGTTTCTTCTAAACATTCCTAAAGAAGTTTTTTGTTTTTGTTTTTTTTTTAAATGGGATTTCTTATTAAAGAAAAATAAACCATATAGGTAAACTACTTCATACAAGGACTGACTGTGAAAACATAGATCTTCTAGAAGAGGAATCTCAGAATTGATATATCAACTTGTCTGGAGTGAGGAAAACTATGACATTATTTCCATTAGATAAAGGTATACCACTAGTGTATGTATAACATTGCAAATCTGATTCATAGCATATTGTTTGAAAGAATTGCTAAAGATTGTAGCTAGGGATTATTTTGGCAAACTGACTGGTTTAAGTGGAGAGATTTCCAAAAGAAAATGACAAGATGAGGATGATGGCACAATCAAAAACCAAAAATTTTCCATGACAGCCTGAATCAAAACTCTTTTCTTTGAAACTGCAGTTTTGATGTGGGTATGACTCAAAAACATAGTCTAATCCTATGGGTTAACACATTACAAAATAAGATGGATTCATGTTTTGCCAAAGAAGGTGAAATGAATAAAAGGAAATGCTCTGATGTTTTTAATTCAAATTGGACATTATCAGAGCAAACACTAATTCCAAAATGCCACTCTTATTTGCCAATCAAAGTGAGGGTTCTGGAGTTAGGTGATGAACAAAGCATTTGTCTTAGTCTACCTCACAAAGAACACAGATGGTCTACATAAAAACCTTAATATTATTTCCTAATATTTGAAATAAAAGTTGAAAAAGTTATAATTCACAATTAATAAAATACCCACATTGCAATTTATGTTCTATAAGTAAGGACTATTATTGTAGGAAGTGCCAAGAGAAATTTCCAGAAACGCTACTCCTTTTCAACATAATTATTAAAGAGCAAAGTTACATTACAGATCGGTGAGACCATTAACATTGGAAGAATCAGAGGTTATAATGTCTATTACATCTTCACTTATCTTACATTGGAGACAGTGCAGGAAATAGTCATATCAGAGATGGAATCATGTGTATTACTGTGAATTTAACCAGATGGTGAATCCAGTGCAGAAGTTATCTTCTTTCTGGAGAAAATTTACAAAAACTTTGGCAACAGGGATACAGCCATTGATAAAACATTATTTTTCATCAAAAGACTATAACACAAAGGCAGTTGCTTTCATTTGACAGGGACTACAGTACACCTTCATACCTCCAGCACCTCATAATTTATATATATCCAATACCCTGTATTAAACATTATGCTGAAAATTTGGACAGTTAATTCTGTCTTGAACACTGAAACCAGGGAATATAATCAGGGAAGTCAAATGATTAAAAGAAAAAGGAAAACAGGCGATTTTTTAGTGTATAAAATTTTAAAAAGAATTCTGGAAATTAGGCAAATAGTAGAAAACCATAAGAAAAACTGATAGAAGCATCTAATTAAATCTTCCAGAATTTAACCTCTGTTAATCATGAACAAATTTCTAACTTTGAGACAAAGGATCTTTTTATAGAAAGAATGTTTCTCAGCTGGAGAGTTTTTATTTTAATGCATACTTTATGTTTCTAAGACCATAAATAAAGGGGTTCAACATGAGAGTGACCCCTTTGTACAGCACTGTGTCCATTGCATTTGCCCTTGAGTTGTGTGTAGCAGAGGAACAAAGATACATTCCAAGACATATAACATTAACAAGGACACTACTGAAATGACCCACAAATTGAAAATGCTTTATACTTGCCCTAAGCTGTTGACATTCTCAAAATGGAGGATAAACTCTTAGAATAAGAGAAAAGGATCCCAGTGAGTGAAATAACACTCATAAGTCCAGTTTCAAAATAAATCACTAGGTCATTGAGTAAAGCATCAGAATGAGCAAGTTGGACCACCGGATTGACTTCAAAGAAAAAGTGCGGAATTTCCAACTTTGTACAAAAAGCCAATGCAAAACCATTAATCCATGTAAAAGAGAGTTCAAAACTCTCAGTAACCAGGATACAATCAGGAGAAGGCCACAGAGTTGGGGGTTCATGATGACTATGTAATATAGGGGGTGACAGATGGCCATGAAGCAGTCATAGGCCATCAAAGTTAAGAGGAAGGTGTCTAGTCCTGCAAAAAGCATGGAAAATACATTTGGCTGAGTGAGTCTTAATAAGTTATGGTTTTGCTCTCTGTCTGGATGTTCAGCAGCATTTTTGAAAGTGTGGTGGAGGTGAAACAGATATGTTTAACAGAGAAGTTGGAGAGGAAGAATTACATGGGCATGGGGATATGGGAGTCAGTGATGATGGCCAGGATGGTGAGCAGGTTCCCCATAAAGATGACTAAGTATATGGACAAGAACAGACCAAAAAGGAGGGCCTGCATTTCGGTATCTTCTGAGAATCACAGGAGGATAAATTCTGAAATATGTGTTTGGTTTTCTGGTTCCATGTAGCTATAAAATAGCTGGAAAAGAGGCAAAAACAATACAAAGATAGCCAAAAGCAGTGATTTAAAAAATAATAGTAATTAAGTGGTTTCTATTTTAAACACATAAATAATAATAAATAAGTTGTGTATACTATCTATCTATTCACATTTATATGTAAAAATCATGGAAATCCAAATGCTCCAAATTACTCTAGATATTGTCACAAGTCCTCTATGGTTGTTTGAAACTGTAGCACCCCAGAAAGCATGCTCTTAAAGCTAATCCATTCTTGTGTGTGTGGACCTATTTTAAGTAGGATCTTGTGATGACACCACTTTTGTTAAGGTTTGACCCACCTCATATGGGAAGTATCTTAATCCCCTTACTGGAGCCTTTTATAAGAGAATAAAATTCAGGCAAAGGGAGAGTAAAGCCACAGAAGCAAGAAGCTGGAAACAATGAAACCCAGGAGAGAAGTGAGAAATGAGTAATCACCACCATCCGCCTTGCCATGTGACAGAGGACCAAGAATCACCAACATCCGGTTTTCAGGAAGAAATCATTGCCTTGATGCTGCCTTGAGTTGGACAATTTTTCTCTGCCTCAAAACAGTAAGCTAATAAATTCCCATTGTTAGAAGCAAACCCATTTTACAGTGTCTTCTTTCAGCAGCTTAGACAACTAAAACACAATACTTGCTCTTAATCCCAAAGCAATTCCCCAAAGCAATGTTTTCCACTTCAAAGTCTCTGCATCTTTCTCTTTTCATTCAACCAATATTTTTACCAAAGATTTTGTGCCAACTATGGTTGAAGTCCCTGTCAAAAAGAATCGAAGTTAATTTATAAATCTTTACCCCTAACAACTTTTATTATAGAATATATGAATAAGGGGCAATAAAATATCAACAAATAAATAAATGATATTCCATGTGCTGATTATTATTATATAAGGGAAAATGATGCAGTTGAATGAAGTTAGAGAGTTAAGTGAAACTCTTCTATAGTCACTGCTGGTAAGGGGCTTTGAGCCAAAAATAAGAAGGCAAAGGGAATGTGAGTCAAACAAGTATCCGTGAGAAGAGCAGTTGGACAGAGAAATAATAAGTTCAAAGACTGCAGGACCTCCCTGGCACCATCAGAGAAGAGCAAGGAGAAAGATGAAATTGGGGTGGGAAAAAGAATTAGAATAGCAGTTGGAAGTAAGACAGAGAGCCCAGAGCATTTTGGTGCTGAGTAAAGCTCCTAAAACATGGTCTCCCACAGTTCACGTGCTTGTCATTATATGTATATATTATAATATACATTATGCATATAATAAAAAATAATATATAATGTATATAAATGATGCAAAATTCTTCCCTCAGTAAACTCCCTCAACATGCATTTAATCTCAAATCCAATCTGTATTTTGGATGGCAGAAGACAGCTTCATCTTCAGATATCTGCTCAAACTGTGCACTCATCTTTGAAAATTTATCCTGCTACTCCAGGTACAAACACAAGCCATGACTGTAGCACTGTGTACTCTTAAACAATGAGCCAATCAGTTTCACTGTCTCCTGAGAAATGAGATTTGTAATTCAGGGATTCCTGTGAGGGTAGTCATGGTTGTAGGGATGCCAAAGTCCTGTTAACTCTGAGGCATGGATTTGGTGTGGTGATTTTATGCCATGTGCATCAAGACAGAGAGAAAGCCAGTCTTACAAGAGAAAGAGGAATGCAGTTGAACTAGAGGGAAGAAAGGAGGTAAAAGAATGTGTAGAGTTAAGGGAGAGAGTAATGGGGAATCAACCCAGACAGAGGATAATGGCAACATTACAGCTTCATGTTATAGTCCATACAATGCCCAAAAAAATAGTATATAAAATATCCAACTATATAAATATTTTCAATCTTTATGACCCAAAAGTATTCATACCCTCACACTATCAAGACAACTTACATAAATATACAGCAATAAAATGTGAATAAAAATTATAAAAGTTGATAGGAAATGAAGAAAAAATTTCCAATGATTTATTTCAAATTCCAAAATGTTTTCGAATATGACAGGCATTTTTATATATATTAGCAAAATGTTAGTGAATATTGTCAAATAATTAAGGAAGAAATATTATCAATTCTTCACAATCTCTCCCAGAAAACTGAAGCAGAGGTAACACTTACTAACTCATTCTACGAAGCTGACATTACCTTATTACCAAAACCAGATAAAGACATTACAGGGAAGGAAATCTGCAGAACACTATCTCTCAGAAATAGATGTGAAAATCCTCAACAAAATATTAACTAATTCATTCCAATAATGTTTATAAAAGAGTTATACTCCATAACCAAGTGGAATACTAGTACACCCTGTACTAGCATTATATATTTGTGATAGTTCATTCTCATATTTGTTCTGTTAACAACAGTGCATCATCCACCATTGGATTCACTCTGTTATACAGTCCCCTGCTTTGTACAATCCACCCAATGTGTACACTCAGTGGCTCTCAGTTTCATCACGGAGTTGTGATGTCACCACATCAGTCAATATTACAATGTTTTCATTACTCCATAAAGAAAAATCCCATACCCATTTATACTCCCCTAATCATGTCCCTTAGAGGTGATATATCTTCTTTGCCATTGATGCAAAAATATTGCAATATTACTGTTAACTATTGTCCATAAATTACATTAGCTGTAACTTATGGTAAGAGTACCCTGGGACTCTTCTGGGATTATAAGTATACCCTGGGAGCCCTTCCAGGTAGAATCATTGATTTTATGAACCATTTCACCAGGATTGCAGAACTACCTCAAGATTTTGGATTTGTTTATTTCCTTGTCACTTGCCCTGTTAAACTGTCAGTCCCTTGAGAGAAGTACAGTGTCTTATCATTTGTTCATTCCCAGAACATAATTTTGTAATGTAATTTAGTAATTGCTAAATAAATATTTGTTCACTGACTGAAAGGATAAATGGTGCAAGGAGATTCAATATATATTGCCATGCCTGAGAGCCAACACTAGAGGCTAGAGATGGGAGAATGAAAATAGTTTAGTGTACCCAAAATCTCCCTTCAGAATTAGGGTTTTCCACGTAGTTAAACTTTATATGATTAAAATTCCTTAACTTTCTTTCTATGTTGATGCCCCTAAAGTTGCTACCAATAACAGAGTTCCCTCATACCATACTACATGCCCCGGAACTTGAGAAGATTCATTTATTATTAGGGAAGCATCTCAATTTCAGTGATCCAGTTTCTTCTTTGTGTAATGAATGAAGTTGGAAGCTCTTTCCCCAGGAAGACCAAGGAGATGGAGGTGGTCATGAGCCCTCAAGAAGATGAAATTTTGTTTTCTCATCGCTGAGAATATTAATGCAGTCTTGAGATAGTGTAAGGGAAGCATTTACAGTTTCTGCTGATTTAGGGTCTAGATTCTCATGAGCCTCATTAATGAATTATTCTTTGGTCTCTCAACAGTCTAACCCCTTAGTTTTCTGAAACTAAGAAAAAAACAATGCAAATGAGTGCCAAATTTGACTCATGGCAGAATGTTTTGGAACTACATATTCATGTCTTATCCCATTGCACTTCCTCCTAGGAAGAAGTAAACTCGTTTTGGTTTTGCTGTCCAGATTCAGTTATTCCATAATAATTTCTGCGGCCATCTCTAGGGTAAATTTCCTTCTTTAAAGAACATAGTTGGTTATAATTTGTTGAGGTACAAATGTTTTATGCAATTACTCATGGGCACAAAAAAACACTCATCAACTCACAAATGTAATTTTATCATGATTTATTTCCTTATAAATGGATTGTTAGACCTTAATACAAGAAAAGTCATTCCTGTCAAGAGGACATAGGATGAGAGGATTATAGGATAGATTTAGAGGCATGGTCTCTGGGGATGTCTACAATCAAGAAGTCTCACGGGTGCAGTGATAACTCATCACCTTTTTAGGTTTCTGTTTGAAGAAACGGGTTCTACTATAAGATGGGTTTACACATAGTACTCACAGTTTATTTCATAATATCACATGCCATGTAACATAATATTGTTATATTTAAAATATATTAATAGTTATATAAATGACTTGATAATCCAAACTGATGATAGAGATGACTTGTTAAATGTTTACAACAAAGGGTATATGCCCATTTTTTAAGTTCTGCGTTATGATTGAGAAGTACAGAGACCATTGTTTGCATATTACAGAGAGAATCAACCTAGTTGGCTATATTGGGAGAAGGGAGGTAACAACTTTCTGAAAAGAAGGCATCTAAGTCATGATTCAAAGGATGGAGTGATGATAGCCAGATAAGCATGGTATAAAAAGTTGTGCAAATTGGGCATAATCCTCACTTGTGGATTCAGTTCTCATCACTTCCCCAATACAGACAACATAGAAACTTTCCAACATAGGATGCTGTATTTCAAATTTCCCTTCCAATAATTAGGAAGAAACAAGGTTTATTGACAGAGTGATCCGGTGGTGATTTGCCTCATGAATTCAAAGCCATTCATTCATTCCCTTTGTTTGATTTTCTAAAATAATAATAATAATAAAGAAATATTGTTAAGAGACCTTTTTTTAGGTGCCAGTGCCAGTGATTGAACTCAGGACTTTGAATGTAGGCAGCAGGTGCTCAACAAATTGAGCTACATCCACTCCCCAAGAGAAATTTTAATAGGGTGAAAATTCTCACAGAGATAAATGGGAAAATAAATGCATGCTGAGTTTAATATTCATATTATGCTTTCAATAAATTCTAAATTGCCATGGCCATGAATAAATGAGGACAGAATTTTGATTATTCTGTACTCAGCAGAGTGTCTGGCACATTTCAGGTGTGCAATATATGATTGTTAAATGAACCAGTAGATGAAGCATCCAATTGTTACTCAATTCAGGAATTCAGTTTTCTTATTTAGGAATTCAGTTTTCTATGAGGTACAAATCAAAATGTAGGTGTCCTTTGTTGGAGAGGACAGATAAGGTATGGGGAACTGGTATCCCATGGACAGAGGTTTACCCTGACTGTGGTCTGGTTCCTGAGAGTTTTGGGGAAACTTTACTACTGAAATACAGAATTCACTTTTCTCCCATAGCAAAGCAACATCGATGTAAGGCACACCTATCTGGCAAGTCTGTGGGCTGAGAAGCACATGGTTGGAACTTGCTCCAGAGCTTGTTTTCAGTATGCTTTAAAATCCCAACCCTAATGGATACCAAGTACCTGTAAATGGTTTCCATCCTGTGCCTCCTGTATTTTCTGAACTGTACTTGTCGATTTGTTTGTTTGCATCATTTTATAATTTATAAATATAAGATGTTTTGCATTGCTGGTAGGAAAGTGAAATGGTGCATACACCATGGAACATAGTTTGTCAGTTTCTCAAAAAGTTAAGCATAGAATTACCATATGACCCAGCATTTCTACTTCTAGGTATAAATATCAAATAATTGAAAACACATATTCAAACAAATATGTTTACATGAATGTTCATAGCAGTACTATTCACAGGTTAGAGTTCATGGGTCCAATCTGGTCCACCACATTTTTATAAAAGTATCTAACTATAAAAGGACTTTTATTGAATTATGCTTAAGGTTCCCTTCTAGTTGTTTGAAAATTAGAACAAGATATATACATGAAGTGATCTGAATTTTGGGTGGAAAAAAATCAACCTAATATTACTAGAAGTATGGCTTGTTTTATTTTAGCAGAATAAGAACTTCCGACAGATTTTCCTTTTCTTCTTCATCTGAAAAAATGAGATCTCTAGGAGCAAATGGATAATAAACCTTAGTTGTCTTATCTTTGTATTTAAAGATAATATGAATTTAAATTTATTCCTGGATGTCAGTTCCATTGAACTTGTCTCATACATTTTAAGCAACTGCTTCTTATAATTTTCTTTTAAAATGCCTTCCTCTCTCTGACTGTATCTGTTAGGGGTTAGTGCAGAAAACACCAAACCAATATATACCTTTCTTCTTAATTCTGCTTGAATTGTGTTTTCTGTCTCTTGCCACAAAGGACATTCCAACAGAAGAGCCCACATCCCTTAGCCTTAGTACAATGCAATCAAACTTTCACCCAGTTCACTGATGATGCTTCTGCTAAAGACAATAACACTTGTGAATTATCAAACCCAAAGATCATTTCTCAAGCTTTCTCTTACTT
>JAQZBX010106692.1:0-10725 GCA_029593785.1 Cabassous unicinctus
AGGGGACCTGGCTTTCTCCTCATTCAAGGGACTCTGGGTCTGTAAACTGTCTCAAGTCTGGGGATTGATTAATGGGCCGTGATTCTCTGTGTCTGTAATTAGAGTTAGGATTTTGTTCACTTGACCTAGAACTCTTCTGCTTATACAGATACAGAAGAAATTTAGTAGACTGCTCATGTATTTCACTTCTGGGTTCCCCATGATCTATTATCCAAAGCCATAACTCCATGCAACTCAGATTATTCTGTGTGCTCTTTTGAATCTGTCTTTCATTGTAGTAGCCACGCCCACCTTGCCTTTGGCGATTAACGGCCAATACTTGACTTTTACTGGGCCAAGATCCAATCATCCCCGTAATATTTAAGGATTCCAATTCCATTACAGCCCCCCCTACAGTAATATCTGGACTACAGAGGAGAGCAACCACAGAGCTCTTCAGAGAATATGGAGTTAATCTTAGAAATTTATTCCTCACAGTCCTGGTTAAAGGTGTGTCCTCTGGACATTCCTGGGGTGGGTGGGCAGGTCTCAAATGGTAAATCCATTCTAGCATTCCAATCTCTCTAAGCCTCTGAATCCCCTCATCTACTGTATACCACAGCAAATCAGGCATCTTGACATCAGACATGCTAGGCCATCGTTTAGTCCATGCTTCAGTCAGCCACCCAAACAAACTGTTAGAGAACTTTCTAACCCCTTGAGCAACAGCATTGAATCCAGAATTTCTGCTTAGTGGGCCCATATCAATAAATTCAGCCTGATCGAACTTTATATTCCTTCCACCATTATCCCATACCCTTAGTATCCATTCCCACATATATTCCTCTGATTTCTGTCTATATAAGTTGGAAAACTCATGCAGTTCTTTCAGAGTATAGTGTACTTCCTCATGGGTCACACTCTGTATTTCACCTTTGGGGGCTTGTTGTGATTTTAACCTAGTAATGGCTCTCAAAGACATGAGGGGTGATGGGTGTGGGTAAGGAGAAGGATTAGAGATATCTTGCAGGCTACTAACCTGAGGGCATTCCTTTCATTTTCTTCTGGTGAGACAGGATTATTCTCTTCAGGCAGGGGTTGGAAGACAGATTCCTCAGGGCAGACTGGAAGTTGCGCAGTGCATGCTGGAGATTGGCTGGTACCTGTGTCGTGGCTGAGAGGAGGTCCAGAATCTCTGGGGCAGGCAAGAGGTTGGGCAGTGCAGGGTTCCATTTGGCTTGTACCCACCTCAGGGCTGGAAGGAAGTCTAGACTCCCTGGGGCAGGCTCGAGGCTGGATGATACAAGGTTGACAAGGTGTGGTCTCCACAGTGCAGGCCATCTCAGGTTTATCTGGTAAAGTCTCAGCAGAATTTAGGGTTCCAATGTCCTCACCAATATTATCATCATCCCATTTGTCTCCGTCCCAATCCTAGGGGTTCCACTCCTTTAAAATCAATGTCTTCCCTTTAATTGCAGAAACCCTGTGAGGTTGAGATTTTAGTTTCCTCTGTAAGTCTCCTACTTGTACAATGAGAATCTGGGTTTGATTCTCAGAAATCTCAAGTCTGTGGCTACAGGAGACAAGATTTTCTTTCAAGGCACAGGTAGAAACTTTCATATAATCCATGCGACATTTAAGTTTCAAATTTGAAGACTATAGCTCATCTCTTTCTTTTGTAACTGTATCCACAGTATCTAGGAGGAGCCAGCCAACATCATTATATTTTTTTCACTCCACAAAATTCTGTTAAGGTGTTGAAAACACTCTCACTCAGATCCTTGCTTCTTATAAGTATGGAAGGAGGGGAATCCAATGATGCTATTTTTTGTATCTCTTTTGCCAGCTCATACCATGGACTGTTATCAACCTCATTATTAGAAAGTGACTCATTAGTACCCTGAGTCCAATTCGAGTAGAGAGCCAATTGCAAAACTCCCAGAACCACCTCAGACATACTATGTTTAAGACTCTGTTCCTCAAGAACCACTCCCGGTACCAAGTTGTATTAGTCAGGGTTCTCTCGGGACACAGAATCAACAGGAGATATCTGTCAATAACATAAGATTTTAAAAGAGTCTCTCACACAACCGTGGGGATGCACAAGTCCAGGCTCCACTGGCAGGCTGCACACCAGTGGCTCCGATGAAAGTCCGACTAAGTGTCGTTGATGAGTTTCTGGGAGAAGTTGCCTGTCCAACGACGAGTTGGGAAATTCTCTCTGAATGTTGAAATCACTTCCTCTTTTAAGTCATTCAACTGATTGGATAAAAGCACCACCCGTTGATGACATAATCTCCCTGATTGATGCAGATGTAATCAGCCATCCATGCAGTAAACTCACTGGTGATTGAAGTCCATAAATGCTCTTGCATTACAATTAGCCCAGTGCTTGTTGGAACAAACACCTGGACACAATTACCTGGCTGAGTTGACACATTAGCCTAACCATTACACAGACTAATAAAGAAAGAGAGAGAGCAGATGAAAATACCTAAAATAAGAATGAAGAAGGGGATATCACTACTGACCTCACAGAAATAAAAAGTATCATAAGCGGATACTTTGAAAAATTATATGCCAAAAAGAATGATAATTTAGAGGAAATGGACAATTCCTAGAAACTCACAAACAGCCTACATTGAAAAAAGAAGAAATTGATGAACTCAACAGTCCAATTACAAGTAAAGAGATAGAGTCAGTCATCAAAAACCTCCCAACTAAGAAGAGCCCAGGACCAGATGGCTTCACAGCTGAATTCTACCAAACATTCTGGAAAGAGCTAACACCAATCCTGTTTAAGCTCTTCCAAAAAATAGAAGTAGAAGGAACATTGCCTAACTCATTCTATGATGCCAACATCACCTTAATACCAAAGCCAAACAAAGATACCACAAGAAAGTAAAATTACAGACGAGTTTCTCTAATGAATCTAGATGCTAAAATCCTCAACAAAATACTTGCTAATCACATTCAACAACATATCAAAAGAATTATACACCATGACCAAATGGTTTTCATCCAGGTTATGCAAGGATGTTTCAATATAAGAAAATCAATTAATGTATTACACCACATAAACACACTGAAAGAAAAAAAATCACAAGATCATGTCTATAGATGCAGAAAAAGCATTCAACAAAATACAGCACCCTTTCCTGTTAAAAACACTGCAAAAGATAAGAATACAAGGAAACTTTCAGAACATGACAAAGGGTATATGAAAAACCCAAATCAAACATCATTTTCAATGGTGAAATCTTAAAATCTTTCACTCTAGATCAAGAATAAGACAAGGATACCCACTATCTCCACTCCTATTCAACATTGTCTTAGAAGTACTTGCTCAAGCCCCGAGGAAAGAAAAAGATATAAAAGGCATCGAAATTGGAAAAGGAAGTAAAAATTTCATGATTTGCAGATGACATGATCTTATATGTAGAAAGCCATGAGAAATCTACAACAAAACTTCTAGAACTTATAAAGGAGTTCAGTAACATTGCAGGCTATACTATCAATGCTCAAAAATCAGTAGCATTTCTCTACACCAATAAAGAGCAATCTGAGGAGAAAATTAAGGGGGAAAAGCTACCATTTACAATAGTAACTAAAAGAATCAAATACCTAGGCATAAATTTAACTAAAGATGTAAAGGACTTGTATACAGAAAACTACACAACACTTTTTAAAGCAAACCAAAGAATACTTAAATAGATGGAAGAATATTCCCTGGTCATGGATCAGAACACAAATCATCCTCAAGATGTCTGTCCTCCACAAGCTAATCTACAGTTTGAATGTAATGTCAATAAAAATAAACACATCATTTTTTTAAGGAACTGGAAAAGCTAACTACAGAATTTATTTGGAAGGGTAAGAAACCCTGAATTGCCAAAGACATATTGAAAAAGAAAAATGAAGTTGGAGGTATCACACTACCTGACTTTAAAACATACTAAAAAGATATAGCATTAAAAACTGCATGGTATTGGCACAAGCATGGACATATTTACCAATGGAACCGAATTGAGAGTTCTGATATAAAAATCTCACATATACATCATCTGATATTCAACAAGGCTATGAACCTCATTCAGTTGGGAGAAAATTGCTTCTTCAACAAGTGGTGCTTGGGGAACTGGATATCCATCTCCAAATGAATGAGAGAGGAACACCATCCCACACATTATACAAAAATTATCTCAAGATGGATCAGAGATCTAAATATAAGAGTGAAGACCATAAACACTTTGGAAAATGATGTAGGGAAGCATCTATAGGACCTTGTATTATTTTCATGAACTTCAATCCCAAAGCATAACCAGCAAAAGAAAAAGATAGGTAAATGGGATCTCCTCAAAATTACAAACTTTTGCACCTCAAAGGATGTTATCAAAGAAATAAAAAGGTAGCCTACCGAAGGGGAGAAAATATTTGGCAACCATATAGCTGATAGGAGCCTAATATCTTGCATACATGAAGAGATCCTACACTTCAAAAATAAAAAGACAAACAACCCATTTAAAAAATGGGCAAGTGACCTGTAAAGACACTTCTCCAAGGAAGAAATACAAATGGCTAAAAAGCATATGAAAAAATGCTCAACAAAACTAGCTATTAGGGAAATGCAAATCAGAACTTCAATGAGATACTGTCTTACTCCCATTAGAATGATGGCTATGAAAAAACCAGGAGACTATAACTGTTGGACAAGATGTGGAGGAAAGGGAACCCTCATCCACTGCTGGTGGGATTGTGGAATGGTCCAGCCACTGTGGAGGACAGTTTGGCAATTCCTCAAAAAACCAACTATAGATCTTCTATATGATCCATTGATTCCATTGCTGGATATATACCCAGAAGAATTTAAAGCAAAGCCATGAACAGATATATGCACACCAATATTTATATTGGCTTTGTTCACTATTGCCAAACGTTGGAATCAACCTTGGTGCCCATCAACAGATGAATGGATAAACAAAATGTGGTACATACATACAATGGAATATTACAGGAATCGGGTATGGCTCAATGGATAGAGCTACCATTTACCATATGGGAGGCCCCGGGTTTGCCTCCCAGGGCCTCGTTATGAGGGCAGGCTGGCCAGCCCGCGCGGCTCAGTAGGCTGATGCAGCAAGACCTCACAGCAGGAAGCGAGTGTGGCTCAATTGATAGAGCCCCCATTTACCATGCGGGAGGCCCCAGGTTTGCTTCCCGGGGCCTCCTTGTGAGAGCAGGTCAGCCCACGTGGCGCGGTGGGCTGATGCAGCAGGACCTCACAGCAAGGGGGAGATAAGCAGACACGGAAGAGACACATAGCGAATGGACACAGTAAAGCACAAGCAGCAAGGGGGGGGGGATAAATAAATAATAAATAAATCTTTAAAAAAAGGAATATTACTCAGCTGTTAGAAGGAATAAAGTGCTAACACACGGAATAAAATGGATGAATCTTGAAGACTTTTTGTTGAGTGAAGCAAGCCAGTTATTGACAGATGAGCAGTACATAACCTCACTGATATGAATTAAGGAAATTTAGCAGTCTCTGAGAACCATTGTCTGAAAGATCGGTTACAAGAAAGAGAAGAGAAAGTTGTGAGCCATCACCCATTCAGACATAATCTATGGTAAACTGATAGAGTGTAGTTGCATACTGAAGGTATAGGATAGGCGATTAGTGATGTTATTGTGTTTGGTGGTGAAGGGTTGACAGGTGGGTAGATTGGGAAGTGTGGGTTAGAATAGCGAGGATACTGTGGGAAGAAATGGGAGAGGGACCAGGTGAACACTTGGGATTTGTGGGTATGAGGTTGAAAATGCAGAGGTGGGAATGCTCTTATGGAAATATGAATAAGAAGTGTCAAAGGTATAGGGTGTTGGTGGGGAGCATTTGTGAAAGGGCACATCTGGACCAGGCTTCTAGGGAGTGTCTGAGTGTTCATCCTGTCATAATATGTTGTATCAGTGGTTGGAGACCCACACAATGAGCGGGAAGGAGATGATGGACTCACATCTTTGGGAGGACTGATTTGTCCAGAACAGACAGGTGTGCTTCTCTTAGTAGCAAGTGTATTTCCTTATAAGGAAGGACAAACAAGTTTGTCAAGACTCCTTGTTGCAGGTAACTATGAATCTTGTCATCTAATGAGTCAAATCAGGGGGTCATCGTGGGCCCTGGGGGGATGGGGAAGGATGAACAGAATAGATCAACCAGGGGGTATTTAGTGATCAGTGGTTATGTTCTTCATTACCTTACAGTGATGGACACTGGACATGGTTAATATTATCAAAATGTATAAAATTGTATGGTCTAAAATATAAACCATACTGTAAACAATTGACAATGTTTAGTAGCTATGTTTCACTATCTGTATAACAGTTATAACAATGCTACCATCCACATACAAAAAGGTTCTATATGGGGTGAGGAAATGGTGTAGAGTTTGGGTATATGAGAGTCTCTTGTATTCTGTGTTAGACTTTGCTGTGACTTAAAACTTCTTTGAAAATTAAGTGAAAAATAGTGAGACACTGGGAAGTGAGAGGGGGGAGGTACCACGGTACAGACTGGACACCCAAAATTGCAGTGATAAAAGGCAAAATGTCAAAAAAATTTTTTTAATTTCTTTTTCCCATTTTTGAATATCTCTTTTAATTTAATTTTATTTTTAGTGATTTTTTTAAGTTTTCAAGTATTTTATCTCTTACATTTAAAGTTATCATTATTATCTCATTTTCCCATTAATTGTATATGGTTTTTGTATTGCCTTCATCTTTAAAGAAGCTTTGCATTACAAAAAGGTTACAACTAAGGTGGGAGTGGATCATTAGTGGGGGGTGGCAGGGATGGGGGGGTTCATGGGAGGAAGTTAACCTGAACATACATAAAAGTTATATAAAATTGTTCAAATGCTCATGGTGTATGATCACAGAGGATAGAAAATCATTCAAAAAATGAGAGAATACTGAATTCCCAGCCTGGAGAGCTCTCCCTCATTCTCCAAAGAAGCAGCAACAGCTCCCCAAATGCAGGGGCAGTGTTTGGCTAAGGAGGATGTTCCACTGATAGGCTTTTGCTATTGATGACTAGCCTTATGAGGATTAGCTCTCAAAACTGAAACGGTTGCATAAGGGTTGCCTCCTGAGAGCCTCCTTATTGCTCAAATGTGGCCTCTCTCTAAGCCAAACCCAGCATCTGAATACATTACCTTCCTCCCAGCATGTGAAATGACTCCCGGGGATGAGCCTCCCTGGCAATGAGGGATACTATGTAGTGCCAACTGGCAAAATAACTAGAAAAAGACCTTGAATAAAAGGGGGAAAAGATAACAACAAATGAGTTCATATGGCTAAGAGACTTCAAAGTGAGTTGGGAGATCATTCCAGGGGTAACACTTATGCTTATCTCAGTAGGACCACATAGGTTTCCAATGTGGATATCACCCCATATAGAAGGGCTCCTGAGGACTCTGGAGACACCCAGGTCCTATATCTGTGTGGATAGCTCTGGAGTTTTATGCCTTTTCAGTGGGCCCTGCTTTGGAATCTGTGCTTCTGAGAGTGACAGAGTTGGACTCAAATATGTCCTCCCTGCACACGGTCCATCTGTCCCTTCTATTCAAACCTACATGTAGTGCTGGAGTTTGTAGGTGTACTTCCAGAGACTGGAGTCTTGGGCCTGCCCATGTGCCAGATGGGCCCAGAATCTCAGTGAAGCTGCAACTCCTACTCTACAGCTCAATGGACTCATCCAGGACACCTGATGAGGAGATGATGATAGACATCAGCCAATCCAGGGAATGGAGAGTGTCTGCAGCTGCAGGCAGTAAAATCCCATCCATCTCATCCATGGGATATAAGCCCCCTCTCACTAGGAGGTGGAGTGGACATCACCATCCCAGACTCCTCAGGATTTGGGGAGAGCGATGGACTAGAGTGGACTTACTGGTATTCTGTTATAGACATATTGTGATTCAAGTAATGGAAGAAATTTTAATATTAATGGGAAGCCAGTGGCCACTGGATGCTTTGGGGACATGGAGAAGGAAAATCAATTGTAATACAGGGGCTTTTTGAGGACTTGGGATTTATCCAGAGTGACATTGCAGCGACAGATAAAGGCCATTTTACATCAGTATATAACATGCAGAACTCTGTGGGAGAGAATGTGGTCTACAATGTGAACTATGGTCCATGCTTAGAGGCAAATCCCCAGGATGTGTTTATCCATTGCAGGTGATGTGCCACACCAAAGAAAAATGTTTATGTGGGAGGTTGTGGGGGGGACATAGGGCATATGGGAATCCCTATAATTTTTATGTAACAGTTTTGTAACCTAAGTTTCTTTTAAAAAATTAAAAAAATAATAATATAATGAAGTAACTTTCTATTTTTTTGTTTTTTGGAGAAATCAGGGACCCAAAAGAAGACCTATTCTAGAAACACCCCCTCCACCAAGGGCACTCTAAATAGGTTCATGGAAACTTATCAAACACTTCCAACTGCCTGGCCTCCCCAGGGAAGCTGAGATTCTGATTCTCTTTAGCACAGAATGATAAAATTGGCTGACTTTGCCCCCTCTCTAGCCAAGCCTCATATCACAAGGTGGTTAGGTAAGTCAGGCTTCCTCAGCAGTTTTGCCTCTCCCCTCAGCCTGGTACCACTTCAAACTGGCTTGTATGATCCCCAAACCTGCAAGGGCATCCAGACAGCTAAACTCACAGAAGGGAAACCCCTCTCCACCTTCTGCCAGAACCCTTCCACTCTCAGGGAATGCTCCCTCTCACCAGATTGCTGGTAGGAGTTGGGGTTCCCCTAGGCGTTTGCCCTGAGTGTTGGGCTTTGCTGTCCATATCCATGATTACGTGCTGGGGAAAAAATCATGATTTTGTCTTGAGCAATCTCCCTTGCTGTCCAGCTCTCTCCAGATCAATGTCCCTAAGTTTCTCATTCTGTGGGCTCCCAGAACAGACCACTTGGGCAGGATCTGGCCCCAATCAGCCATCTTTGTGACCGTGATGTCCTGGAGCCACAGGCACCTACCCCGTGGGTCCTGCGGGAGGAAGCACAGGTCCTCAGCATGGAGACAATGCCATGGTGCTATAATAGTCCAAATGCCTCCACAAATTACAAGTTATCTTAACAATACATGTCCACTTTCAGGTTTATGGTAGTGGATCTGATATTTTTCTCTTTCTTCAATTCAGCATTTGTGGAGTCCTCTAATATTATCTCATTCTTCTTTCTAAAGACATTTTTGGCTGTTGAAGGTCACTTACCCTTCCAAATAAATTTGACAATCGGTTTTTTTGATTTCTGCAAAAAAAATGACTGTTGGGATTTTTACTTGGATTGCAATACATCTTTAAATCAGTTTGGGTAAAATTGACATCTTAACCATATTTAGTCCTCTGATCCATGAAAATGGAATATCCTTCTATTTATTTAAGTCTTTGGTTTCTTTCAACAATGTTTTGTAGTTTTCTGAATACAGGTCCTTTATGTACCTGGTTTAGTTTATTCCTAAATATTTGATTGTTTCATTCACTATTATAATGGATTTTTTTTTCTGATTTCCTCCTCAGGTTGCACATCAGTAGGATATAGAAATGTTATTGATTTGTGCATGATAATTTTGTATCCCATCACTTTGCTGAAATCATTTATTAAATCACTACTAGCTTTGTTGTGGTTTCACAGATTTTCTAGATATAAGTTCATGTCATTCAAGAATAGTGGAAGTTATAATTCTTCCTTGAAGAATTTGGGTTTCTTTTATTTCTTTGTCTAGCCTAATTGTTCTAGCTAGAACTTCTAGCACAATATTGAGTAATAATGGTGACAGTAGTCATCCTTGTCTTGCCTCTTATCTCAATGTGAAAGCTTTCAGTCTTCCACTGTAGAGTACAATGCTAGGTGTAGGTTTTCCATATACCCACTTTACTGTATTGAGAAAGCTTCCTTCTATTCCTATCATTTAGAGTTTTTCTTTTTTTATCAAGAAACAGTGTTATATTTTGTCAAATGCCCTTTCTGCATCAATTGAGAGGATCATATGAATTTTCCTCAATTTATCAATGTGTATAATTCTTTTAATGTGCTTTTGGATTCTGTTTGCAAGTATTTTGTTGAGAAATTTTGCTTCTATATTCATTAGAGATATTGTACTGTAATTTTCATTTTTCTTATTATCTTTATCTGGTTTTTGTATTATGGTGATGTCTTCATAGAATGAGTTTGGTATTATTCTTTCCTGTTCAATTTTTTTTGAAGAGCTTGAGCAAGATGCATGTTAGGTCATCTTTAAGTGATTGGTAGAATCACCTGTGAAGCCTTCTGGTCCCAGGTTTTCATCTTTCAGAGGTTTTTGATAACTGTTTTAATTTCTTCACTTTTGATTGTTTTGTTGAATTCTTCTATTTCTTTAAGGATCAGTATATGTGGTACTTGTATTTCAAGTAATTTGTCCATCTTGTCTACATTTTCTAGTTTTTTGGCATATAGTTGTTCATTGTATCCTCTTATAATCATTTTTATTTCTATGGGGTCAGTGATAGTGTTCCCCCTCTCTTTTCTGATTTTATTTATTTGTGTCTTCTCTCTTTTATTATTTGTCAGTCTAGCTAAGGGTTTGTTGATTTTGTGTTTCTTCTTAAAGTACCAATTTTTGGTTTTGTTGATTTTCTCTATTGTTTTTTCCTCAATTTCATTTATTACTGCTCTGATATTTACTATTTCATTCCT
>JAQZBX010106693.1:0-10726 GCA_029593785.1 Cabassous unicinctus
TAAATTGAAGTTTAAATTCAATAGTACCTAAATATCCATTTCCTCAAAGCCACAGACACTTGAATACAAATAAATATGTGAACAAAACAATGACCACATCTGAGGAAATTGTCACCAATATTGATACCTACATTTTAGAAAAATAACTCACTTATGGAAATCTCCAGTTGATATGTTGAAGAACCTACTCAATTCCTGACCAGGCTCCTCCATTTCATAATGCACAGGTTCCTAGAGTTCACCTCAATTCAGATTTTGGAAAAATCCAAGTCCTTCTCTCAAAATCCCTCTTCTTATTTGAACTTGGAATGTCCATCTGATTTCCAGACTTGGTGTCCTTGTTGTGGGGGAAAGTTAATGAAATCTTGAGTTCTGAGCAGTTAAGAGTGTATTATCAAGTCCAGGGAAGTTGACTGATTTAGTTTCCTAGTCTACTTAAGCAAATACCATGAAAAAGGTTGGCTTTAACAATGAAACTTTATTAGGATATAATTTTTAGGCCAGGAAAATATCCAAATCAAGGCATCATCAAGGCAATGCTTCCTCCAAAGACTGGCATTCTGAGGCTGACTGCTGGTGACCCTTGGTCCATAGCTTGTCACATTGAAAACATGTCAGCATCTCCTTTTCTCTATTCTCTTCTGTGTTTCACTAGATTCAACTTTTTTCTTCTGATGCCTCTGTGTGTCTGAATTTTATTTTCTTATAAAATATTCCAGCATCAGGATTCAGCCCCACCTGAATGATGTGGGACACACCTTATCTAAAGTAACTACATCAAAAGGCCTTACTTACAATTGGTTTACAGCCACAGGAATGCATTAGACTTAAGAAAATATTTTTCTGGAATACATACAAAACCACCACATTAAAACTACCACATTCTACTCTCTGGGCACAAAAAGACATGATTCTATGTGCAAAATACATTCATTCCATCACGATATCTCAAAAATCCTTAGGTCATTCCAGAAACGTGCTTAGTACAAAGTCAAATCAAAATAAGCTATGGGTGTGGTCAGTCCTGGGTCACAATTCCTATCTGTGGACATGGGAAACCTAGAAAACAAGTTTTCTGCTTCCAGTATACAATAGAGGGAGAGGAATAGGATAAACATTTCAATTTCTATAAGGAGAAATTATAGGGAAAACAAAGGTCATGGGTCCCAAACAATTCCAAAAACTTGCAAGGCATACTCCACTAAATTTCAAGGTCTAAGAGAAATCTATTGAATCATGTTTTCTCCACTGGGACTGAAGAAGTGGTAGCCCCAGCCTTCCAAAATCTTGTACAGTAGTCATGCTCTCTGCAAACACCAGGGTGAGGGCCTCATCCTGTGAGAACACTGAGGTGGTGACCAGACCCTACACAACCCCCAGGAAATAAGTGTAACCCTCTCAGAACAATGGGGTGGCAGCCAGAGTGTCTGAAATCTTGAAGGAACAGATTCCAAACTCTTGAACAGTAGAAGAAACACTCTTCCTGAGAAATGGGGCAGCAATCCAAGTGCTGGGGCAGACTCACCCTCTACACACACAAGGATGGGCCTGCTATCCCAAAGATGACTTTGGTCCATATCTCAAAATCCATTGCTCTGCCCTTTAAGTGATTTTTCCTTCAGCTTCTCCCTTTTAATCCAGGCTGGCTGTAGTTCCATTCATATAGATATCACAAGTAAACTATCCAGTTTTGGCTGTAGCACACAGAGGTCCAAACTATCAGGAATTTCCACAGATAATTCCTAGATATCCATACCTCTAATCCTGACCTTATAAAACAGTGATAGTTAGAATTCTCTGGGGACTTGCTTTACAGAAGTTCAGAATTTTCCAAACCATCAATTCCTGGTTTCTTTACCCCCAGGAATTCAGTTTTTAGCTTATCCCATTCCTCTCAAATATTACTATGAGCATACAGGGAAACCAGGCTGCACTTTCCATACTAAGGTTGGAAATCACCTTAGGTAAATACAAAAGTGCATCACTCTCAAAGTTCACTTTGTATCCAACATCATCAGAACTAATTTATGTCAAGTTCTCTGCCAATTTCAAACAAGGATCACCATTTCTCCAGTTTCTGATATGCATTCATCATTTCCTCCAAAGGCCTTATTAGACGTGTCTTTAGAATCCATATTTCTACCAATGGTCTCTTCAATGCAATCTAGGTCTTTTCTGTCAAGCAACCCACAATTCTTCCAGCCTCTACCCATTACTCATTTCCAAAGCTTTTCCCACATTTTTGCAATAGGCAGTCTCTTGGTTCCAAAATTCATTTTAGTTTTTTAGGTTGCTACAGCAAATACCATGAACTGGGTTGACTGAAACAATGGAAATTTATTAGCTTTTGGTTTTGAGGCTATGAAGATGTTAAAATCCATGCATCATCAAGGCAAAACTTTCTCCCCAACACTGTGGTGTTCTGGGGTTGGCTGCTGGCAACACTTGGTCCATAACTTGTCACATGACAAGGCACATGGTGACACCTCCTTGTCTCTTTCTTCTCTTTAGGATTCCATTGATTTCCATTTCTTAATTCATATGGCTCCCTCTCTCTCTGAATTTTATTCTCTTATAAAGGACTATAGTAATAGCATAAAGACCCATCTTTACTGAGGTGGGACACACCTTAATCAAAGTAACCTTGTCAAATGGTCCTACATAAAATGGTTTCACATCCACAGGAATGGAATAGATTTAAGAACATGTTTTTCTGAGGTACATATAGCTTTAAACAACTGTAATGACTAAAGAAGAATAAGGTAAACATTGAAGACAGAATATTGACAATTCTTCATCACCAAAGGGTTAACTTGATCTTCTGCCGAAACACAGTGAGGACCTTAGTTATTGATGCCCTAGTTCAAAGAGATACTGTAGAACCCTCCGTATTTTCAAACAACGAGAAATTCTGTTTCCACTAAAGTTCATTATTTCCAAAAAGAATCCAACATAACTTCCTCCAAACCATATTATGTGGAAAAGGATATGCCTGTTGTTTTTATTACTATAGCCTGAATTCACATGAATTCCCTGGAACATAATAATTATTAATGATATATATTCTACTTATTTATTCTTTCAAAAAAATATGCGCTGAATTCCCAACTCTGCTAAGTGTTGAACATTGAGTAGAAGCAAAACATAAAATGGGTGTTCAAGAAGATTACATTCTAGTGGGGTGGAAATTAGATATAAATAGTAAGCAAAGAAAAGATTCCTTATAGGTAGCTGTACATGTCATAAAATAATATAAAATATTTATACATAGAAAGTATATATAATACAATAAAGAAAAAATGTAAAACAATATTGGCAAATAATTCTTTTTGGATCTTAAGAAAATAAAGGAATTCATAGATAGATAGGTAAATTTTAGAGACTCATCCAATGAGACCAAATGACAGGTATTCTCTGACATCACATCTCTGAATAGTTTTCTCTGGGATGAGCCCAGCAGGTTCCACTCTTCCTGGGTGAAGTTGATAATTAGATCTCTCAAGTTTACTAACTCCTAAAAATATCATGGATATTCAGGTTCAGAGAGGGCCATCTCTACAAATATCCAGAGCATAATGTTTGAGAGCAGCATTGAGGGTATGGTGACTGTTTATAGAAAGCTCAGAGTTTGAGTTTCAAGTCAGATCATTCTCAGTGCTGAATGGTCATCTGTTTTTCACACACAGAAACATATACACATACTGAATATTTAAAATTCTATTATAGGGGGGATTGTGTGAAGATTGCAATGGACTACCCTACAGAGCTGAATGCTTTTACAAAAACAATACAGAAAGAGCCACAATCTGTCAGAGGGACCTGCTTCGGGTGTCAGCAGACCAGAAAAGTGCTACACAACTCCCAAAAGGGTCGGGAACAGAGAGTCAAAGAAGCCTAAGTGACAAATCTGAGTTACCAAGCCCCTGTGGTGGCCTGGAAGTGCTCCCCTCCTCCACCCCAGGATATTAAGCTAGGGTAAATCACATGGCTCACTACAGCCCACTGAAAGTGGACCAAACATCTTCCTCCCTGTCAGCTCTTTCAAAGGAAATGGGTGGGGAGGTCAGGGGGCTTTTCTTCAGTGGATTTGGCCAGCAGGGCCTGCTTTGAATTTCCAATCTGAATATTCAACACAGGAACACAGGAAAGCCAAGACTGAAACACCTCCATGGAAAGGTGCACTCACTAGCACCATCTGCTGATAGTACTTGAAATTGGATGAAAAAAAAAAAAAGCTATTCATGATCTCTGTATCCAGCCCCTGGGAGAAAATCTGTGCCCCACTAGTGAGTCACTGGCCTGATTTTGAAAACTTAAGCTGGGCAATTTTAAAGACTGAGAATAAGTTGAATCAAATATCAAAGAAAAGCTATGAATAAAAATAATAGGGAAGAGAGAAAAATTGACCATCAGAGTAAATTCACCAACATATTCAGATGCCTAGACATTATAAAAAATTTCCAAGTCATAAGAAAGGAATAGATGGCCCAGCCAAAAGAACAAACCAAATATACTGAAGAGATACAAGATTTAAGACAGTCAGTGATAACCACACAACTTTCTTAAATCACTTCAAAGAATTTAAAGAAAATATGACTAAAGAAATAAAGGATATTAAGAAGACACTGGGAAGGCATAAAGAACAATTTGAAAGCCTGCAAAGTAAAGTTACAGACCTTATGGGAATGAAATACATGATGCATGAGATTAAAAATACATTAGAGGCACATAAGTGAAGATTTTAATTGCTTGAAGACAGACTTACTGACTTCTAAGGCAGAACTTCTGAATTGGAAAACACAGAAGAACAGAAAGAATAGAGAATGGAAAAAATGGAACAGAGTCTCAGGGAATTGAATGACAATGTGAAACACACAAACATTCACATTATTGGTTGCCCTGAAGGAGAAGAGAATGAAAAAGGCTCAGAAAGAAAGTTTGTTTGTTTGTCTGTATGTTGTTTATTATTATTATTATTGAAATAATGAAAATGCTTTAATAATGATTGAAGTGATGAATGCACAACTATGTGATTATACCAAATACCATTGATTGTACATTTTGGATAAATTGTATGCTTTATTAATATGTATCAATAAAATTTATTTGTTTAAAAATAGATACTACAAGTAAAGAAAATTGCTGACCAATCTCTAATGAATACAGATGCAAAAATTCTCAACAAAATTCTTGCAAATCAAATTCAAGAGAATATTAAAAGAATTAATAAAAAAGTAAATAAATAAACAAACAAAATTATATATCATGGTCAATGGGCATTATTCCTGGTATGCAAAGTAGTTCAACATAAGAAAATCAGTTAACATTATACACCAAATTAAAAAATCAAAGACAAAAATTACATGATTATCTTGATTGATGCAGAAAAGCTATTATACCAATCCAGGACATTTCTTAATAAAAATACTTTGAAAGGTATGTATAGAAGGAAAGTGTTTCAACATAATAAAGCACATATATGAAAATGCCACCACCAACATGTTACTCAATTCAGAGAGGTTGAAAGCTTTCCTTCTATAATCAGAAACAAGACAAGTGTGCCCACTGTCACCACTGTTTTTCAACATTGTGCTAGATGTTCTAGCTAGAGTAATAAGGCAGAAGAAGTTATGAAAGTCATCCAAAGTTGAAAAGAGGATGTAAAGCTCTCACAATACAAAGATGACATGATCCTACTCTCAAGAAATTCTGAAATTGTCATAAAAAAGGTATTAGAGCTAATAAATGAGTTCATTGAAGTGGTAGGATATAAGATGAACATGCTAAAATTGGTAGTGTTTCTATACATTTGTAATGAACAATTCGAGGAGGAAATAAAAAATAATCCATTTACAATAGCAAGAAAATGACTCAAATATCTAGGAATTACTTTAACCAGGTATGTAAAGGATCTGTATTCAGAAAACTACAAAACACAGCTAAAAGATATCAAAGAAAACCTAAACAAATAGAGGAACATTCTGTGTTCATGTATTGAAAAATTAAACATCATGAAGATGTCAATTTTACCTAAACTGATTTATATATTCAATGTAATACCAATTCAAATTTCAACAGTTTACACTATAGAAATAGAAAAGTCAATCACCAAATTTAGTTGGAAGTGAAGGGGGTCCTGAATAGCCAAAAACATTCTAAGAAAGAAAAGTGAAGTTAAAAGTCTCACACTTCCTGACCATGGAGTATACTATAAATCTACAGTTGTCAAAATAGCAAAGTATTGACATAAAGACAGACACATCAATTGATCAATTGAATCAAATTGAGAGGTCAAAGACCCTCATATCTATAGCCAACTGATTTTTGATAAGCTTACCAAATCCTCTTTTCTGAGAATGAATAGTTTCTTCAACAAATGTTGCTGGGAAAACTGGATATCCATAACCAAAAAAATGAAACAGGACTCCTATATCACTCTCTATACAAAAGTCAACTCAAAATACATCAAAACATAAACATAAAAGTCAGTACCATAAAACTCCTAGAAGATAATATAGGGTAACATCTATAAGACCTTGTAGTAGGTGTGGGTGTATTAAGCCTTATACCCAAAGCATGAGAAACAAAAGAAAAAATGATAAATTATACTTTCTCAAAATTAAACTCTTATGAACCCCCTTAGGACTTTGTGAAGAGGGTAAAAAGATAGCCTATTCAATGGATGAAAATATTTGGAAGTTGCGCATTTGACAAGGGTCTAATATCCATGATATATAAAGAGATCCTACAAATCAAAAATAAATAGACAAGTGACCAGATTAAAAACTGGCAAACTGATGAATAGATAAAACTTGTGGTGTATGCACACGATGAAATATTATGCAGTGGTAAGAAGAAATAAAGTCTTCAACCATATGACAACATGGATGAACCTGGAGGATGTTATATTGAGTGAAGAAGGCCAGACCAAAAAAAATACTCTATGATTGTGCTATTATGAACTAAATATATTGTGTAAACTCATTGAGTTAATAATGAGAATATAGGTCACCAGGAAATAGGAGGGTAGAGAATGGAAAGTTGAGGTTTAATCTGTGCAGAATTGGTAAAAAGGTTGTTTGTAAATCTTTGGAAATGAATAGAAATGGTGAAAGCATATAATAATAGCAGTGCTATTGTATGATATGGCAGTGCTTGAAAGGGAAAGTCTAAAGTTATGTATATTACTAGAAGGAAAGTTAAAAACTATAACATGGTATGGTCTATGACAGTAAAACCTCATGTAAAACATGAATATGGGTGTTATTGCATGTATAAGACTGTTTTTGCAAAATATAAATACAAATATACAAGAGAGGAGGAAAAAGAATAGCAGCTATGTACGGCAAGGGAAGCACACAGAGATTGGGAGTTGATGAGTTCTGTTTGTTCTTTATTTATTATTATAATTGAAATAATGGAAGTGCTCTAAGAATGAGTGAAGTGATGAATGCACAAATATGTGATTACACCAAATACCATTGATTTTACACTTTGGATGGATTTATGGTTTATTAATATGTACCAATAAAATTGATTTGTTGAAAAGAATGGGCAAGAGACCTGAATAAACATTTTTCTAAGAAAGAAATACAAATGATGTGAAACACATGAAAAAAAAATGTTCAACATCACTGGCTATTAGGGAAATGCAAATCAATGTACAGTGAGATATCATTTCACACCTTCTAGAATGGCCACTATTAAAAAACCAGAAAGCAGCAAGTAGAGAGGATGTAGAGATATAGGAACTCTTACTCACTCTTTATGGGGATATAGAATGGTAAAGGAGATGTGGAAACTATTTGGTTGTTCCAAAGGAAGTTAGGTATAGATCTGCCAGGTGACCCAGCAATAAAACTACCGGATATATACTTGGAAGATGTGAGAGCAAGTACATGAGAAGACATCTGCACACTGATGTTTATAGAACATTAGTCACAATTGCCAAAAGATGGACACATCCTAGGTGTCTATCAAGTGACAAATGGATAAACTGGCATAAACACATGATGGAATATTGCTCAGCTGTAAGAAAAAAATGAAGTTCTGAATTACATAACAATATGGACGATCCTGGAGGACATTATGTTGAGTGAAACAAGCCAGGCACAAAGGGCAAATATTTTATGATTTTACTATTATGAACTAAATATAATGAACAAACTCCTAGAATTAATAGCTAAAATATAAGTCACCAGAGAAGAGTATGTGTTTAGAAAATGGAAAGCTGAAGTTTGATCAGCACAGACTTGGTAGAAAGTTGTAAATGTTCAGACATAATAGAAATGGTGAAAACACATGATAAAATTTGTAATTAGTAGTGCTAAAATATGAATATGATAATGGTTTGGGTTTTTTTGTTTGTTTTTCTTTTTTTGGAGGAATGAAAATGCTCTAATATTGATTTAAATGATGAATACACAATGCTGTGATTATACAAAATAATATTGTACACTTTATATAAATTGTATGGATTATAAACAAAAAAAATGATGTGGGTTGGGGAAAATACCAAGTGTAAGCTATGGACTATAGTTAATAATAATACTTTGATGATGTTCTTTCATAATTTGTTACAAATGTTTCACAATAATGCATGGTATTGGTGGTGGGATGAGGTATGGGAGCCCTGCATGAGATTACCCACATTTGTTTTGCAATTTCACAACTTTTAGAATTAAAAAAAAATCTATTATAAAAGATATCACATGACATGGGGTATGATATTACCTTGGAATTTTGTAATAAATTGGTCATTATAATTTCCAAATGGTGGTGTAAAATTTGCACTTTAGCATTCATAAGTAAAACACCATTTTCCCTCAATTTGGAGTAAATTTACAGAGTCATAAAAAAGGCATGCAATATCTATGATTTGCCACATTTACATCACAACTATGGTTAGATTATTCCCCTAAATGACCTCCTATCTCATCTATGAAATCATTTCACAACCTCTTTTGAGTTTTGAAAGAGCCAATGAGCTGATGTTTAAAATGCTTCCTATCTAAATATAAGTCATAAGTCTATTATTCATTAAAATGGCATAGAACCTTGCAGAAAGTCCAGCATTCCACAGAACCAAACATGTATCATGCAGAACTTAGGGTCAGTATGTACTGTCTTACTCAACCGTATACAACTCAGGTGTTCATCAAAAGGTACAGAGAGTTCAGCTGGACAAACCATAAACCACTGAGACTGCTGTACTCTAGGATAGTCCTAGCCTGAACTTTCCAGTGGTATGAGACCTTCCAATCTCATCTTGGGATCTCCAAATTCCCATGTTCATTGTATCTCTTGGATATTCACTCCCTCTTGATCTATTCTGGTCTCTCCAGTTTTACTTCACAGGTCCATGAATTTTACTCTGTACCCTATAATTCTTTTCCTGAATGCAATCCAAAATTAAAGAAACAATACTTCACATAATTTTTTCCAGTTATGATGTTTAAATAAAGCTTATGTACAAAATTGGAAATTGAGCAACTGGGGCCAAGTAGGAGTATTTTAGTTATCTTTTTTGAAAAGTTTTCAGAATGTGCAAACATATATCAATACTTTAAGACATTACAAATTGGGGGAAATAAGTGATTCCTTTATTCCTTCTATTAGCTAACACTCACTGTTGCTGCTCTTAACAATGCACAGCTCTGTATGCTGGCATCTGTGACATTGCATTGATTGAATTCATCTGCTGAAATGCCAGCTCCCTACTGACTCTAAACTTCTGCTCTTACTCATCTCTGTCACCAACGTTCACTGCAGACCAAAGCCAATTGCAGGCATTAACATGATTAATGGGTGCTTTATTTCTCCATCAAGAAGTGTGCTGGATGAGAAAAAACTTATCTCTCCATTAAATACAGAGACTTAATGGAGTATGGAACAAAGGATATTATTTATTCATCAACCCCTAACATATCCATTAGCATTCAAGAGGCCTGGATAAACTGAACTGCAGCTCAGATCCTTGAATATCTCCTTAATGAGCTTAGAATATCCATGCCAATAAGACAAACCTGCCCATCTGCTGACAACACATGCGCAATTCCAGTAGAAAGAATTCCCTGCTCATCAGTGGTTGCATTGTCAATAGTGCAACTGACAACTCTCTCCCTCTGGGTTTTCACTCACAAGCAGATATGCACTAGGCGAACAAAGTTGAGAATGGAGAAAGAAGCTATGAGACCCTGGTCTTGTCCCCAATTTCCAGATCCACCTGAAGGGTTCCAGATCCCAAACCTTCACCTGGAAGCATCCCCAGGCCAATCAACAGGCACATGAAGTGTGCTTCATGAAGAATAGGGTGAGGGCCCTCCCGTCTCAGGGTCAAGAATAAGAAGGACTTAGCTACTCTGAATGAATAAGAAGATATGAATATCTTCATTGTATAGATAAGAACATTAAACTCATTGAGTTTTACACATTCATGATCCCATGGTGTTCAGAGATTTTCAATTCCCTCCCTGATTCTAAAATATTGGGTCTCCAAATCTGGAGAAACCACTTAGAGTTCTCAGATATGAGTATTCCTGGCTTATGACACATCCACCCCATCCCACTGGGCTGTCATTTCCTTCCTGATTTATCCTAAACTTGTCCTTTGGATGTACACTTGCCCTAAATCATCCTGGATCTTCCACATGGGATGTCAAACTATCATTTTCTTAACTTTGTATTCTAGATTTTGTCCCACTGGACTTGGCTATCACCCCAAATA